>PVIY010031889.1:0-29482 GCA_004026745.1 Myrmecophaga tridactyla | reverse complement strand
GAAGTTGGCAGGTGGGTGATGGCCTAGACAGGGAGGCTGGAAAGTGGGTGGTGGCTGAGCGGGGAAGTGGGAAGGTGGGTAATGGCCCAGCGGGGGAGGCTGGAAGGTGGGTGGTGGCCCAGCGGGGAAGCTGGAAGGTGGGTGATGGACTGGACGGGGAAGCTGGCAGGTGGGTGGTGGCCCAGTGGGGAAGCTGGCTCCTGGTGCAGATTCTGGCTCTGCCCTTCACATCTCTGGCATGTCCCTGAGTTCTCAGGCTCATGCTCCCTGTCTGAGCAAGTGGAAAAGGCGAATCTGCCACAGCCTTGTTAGAAGGATTAACTGGTAAGTTGTAGAACTCTTAGTGCTGGTAGCACAGTTATTCTTTCTTCTCTTTGTGCTATCTGGTGTGCTCGCTCTCCCATTCCCTGTCCAGTTGCCTCCTCTGTGCCAGGTGGTGTGTCTCCATGGTTGCGCTTGGGGCTCAGCAGGAAAGACAAGCACAGATTCAGTGACTATGTTCAGTGGCTTCAGAGCTGACAGGGGTGTGCCCTGGGTGCTGAGAAGCAGGAACCTGGAGGTTTAAATCAGACAGGGCTAGGGAACAATTCCCATCACAATTGAAATGAATTTTTTTTGTCTTTTTTTTAAAAAAAAAAAAATAACAACAAACAAACACAAACATTCTTAACTTTTAATCATTCCATTCTACATATACAGTCAGTAATTCACAATATCATCACATAGTTGCATATTCATCATCATGATCATTTCTTAGAATATTTGCATCAATTCAGAAAAAGAAATAAAAAGACAACAGGAAAAGAAATAAAACAAAAATAAAAAAATTATACATACTATACCCCTTACCCCTCCCTTACATGGATCACTAGCATTTCAAACTAAATTTATTTTAACATTTGTTCCCCCTATTTTTTATTTTTATTCCATATGTTCTACTCATCTGTTGACAAGGTAAATAAAAGGAGCATCAGATACAAGGTTTTCAGAATCACACAGTCACATTGTGAAAGCTATGTTATTATACAATCATCATCAAGAAACATGGCTACTGGAACACAGCTCTACATATTCAGGCAGTTCCCTCCTGCCTCTCCATTACATCTTGAATAACGAGGTGATATCTACTTAATCTGTAAGAATAACCTCCAGGATAACCTCTCGACTCTGTTGGGACTCTCTTAGCCATTGACACTTTGTCTCATTTCACTCTTCCCCCTTTTGGTTGAGAAGGTTTTCTCAATCCCTTGATACTGAGTCTCAGCTCATTCTAGGGTTTTTCTCAATCCTTTGATGCTGAGTCTCAGCTCATTCTAGGATTTCTGTCCCACGTTGCCAGGAAGGTCCACACCCCTGGGAGTCATGTCCCACATAGACATGGGGAGGGTGGTGAGTTTGCTTGTTGTGTTGGCTGGAGAGAGAAGCCACATCTGAGTAATAAAAGAGGTTCTCCTGGGGGTGACTCTTAGGCCTAATTTTAAGTAGGCTTGACCTATCCTTTGTGGGGTTAAGTTTCACGTGAACAAACCCTAAGACTGGGGGCTCAGCCTAAAGCTTTGGTTGTCCACACTGCTTGTGAGAATATCAAGAATTCAACTTGGGGAGGTTGAACTTTCCCCTGTTCTCACCATTCCCCGACGGGAACTTTGCAAATACTTTTTTATTCACTGGTCAAATCACACTGGGATTTATCGGGGCATCACTCTGGACAAACCAACAAAATCTCATGTCCTTCTCAAGGTTCCATGTACTTATGGTGTTCAATTAAGCTGTCTACATAAGTTGTATTAGGAAATGCACTAGTCAAAATATAAGTTTTGTACCAAATAAACATTTTTTGCTTTAGTCTCACACATAAAGTGAGATTTTAAAATATTACCATCTATTTTCAGTACCCTGCTGTAATGACATTCCTTTGTTCTTCCTCATGCAAAAACATGTATCACTCATTTTGAAAGCAGGCGAGTTCACAACTCAGAATGCTATTGACCTCTCTGTTGATGAACTCATCACAGGACCTCACTCGTGGAGATAAAGGGTACTGAGAGTTCATCTGCTTTTCTCAGCCTTGAGAGGAGATTATGCATAGACATGCTCAGTAATTACTAATAGTTGTCACAAAAAAGCGGTGTTGAGTGGTGTACTTCTCACTTGCTTTGACATGCTTTCATACTCAAAAATCTGACATTTTCCTATTTTTATCTCAAAATAAAGTACAAGATCATGTTCTGAGAAATGAACCTGTAGGTGAGCCCCTGTCTGCTGTCCTCAAGATGACCCATGTTCAGCTCTGCCCTGCCGTGCCCTTACCTCGGCAAAGAGCTTGTCTTTGGAACTCAGACCCCGCTAAGCCAAGCCTGCCTTTCACATTTCTCTCAAGTAGGGATGCTTTTAAATGCCTGGATTTCAGAAAGCCCCTCTACTTTTCTGAGATTTAATTTCAGTAATGAAAAGGTTGGTGTGCTCATTGAGAACTGTCAACACAGCAGGACTTGGAAAACTCAAGCCAGTTTATGTAAACTTAAAGCTGGATATGCCATGCCAGTGTAGACAATCAGCCCTTGGAAAATTTTGCCCTTTCCCTAATTTGAGAGTAGAAGTGCCAGGAATCATTGTCTCTTTTGTTCTGTCGTAGGTTTATTTGACATGGCCTGTGCCAAACTGTGCTGAGGGCTGCCCGGGTTCCTGGATTAGGGATGGCTATTGTGACAAGGCTTGTAATAACTCGGCCTGTGATTGGGATGGTGGGGATTGCTCTGGTAAGGATGTGTCAAAGTGTGACATGTTCATATTCCGTGCACTTTTTTCATTCATAATTATCATCAACCATATAGATGGTAGACTTAATTAAATCATTCTTTGTCTATTTAAGCAATCAGTAATCCGTAAATTACTGTGGCCCAGTTATTCATATTATATCCGTTGTTGGGGGCATTTTCTCATGTTGGCCCTGCACTTAAAAATGGCTTTTCTTATTTTTTAAAATTGAAAATTTGGACCACCTCTAATTATGGGAGCTCGAGAGCAAGAATTACTCTAACTGGTTATTCTAGGAGCTTATGGATGGCTTTCAGCAGCAGGCTGCTGTAGGTCAGTGAGTATCTAGAGATGCAGAAGAATCTCAGCATTTCGTCTCCCTTTCTTGAGTGTATTTGAACGTGTTGATGATAATGTTATTTTGCATTTATTTATAGCCTTTAAATTTTTAATACATTTTATATGCATCATCAATTACTTGGATTTCCTAATTACCTAAGAGAGAGAATGCACCCAAATTTTATCATACCCTGATTACATATGAGGAAATGGGTTTGGAAAAGTGTTGAGTGTTGGAGGAAACAAAGCTCCATGTTGTTTCAGTCAGATCTTTCCGCTGCACCTTCGAGAAATAGAGACAGCTGCGTGGAGAGGGTGCAGAGAACTCGGCCCCTAATAGAACAGTCCCATTTGATAACAAAAGGGAGCTCATTGGTCAGGAGGTTAGCACCCATATTAGGACTTGTTTTCCAGTCTGGGACATAGTCTTTGCAATAACCCATTTCCTATTTCCCTGCTCCCCCATGCGGACCCACATGTAGGCCTTGAACAGATTTGAGGCTGTTCATCTAGTCATTGCCAAGGCCTGGCCTCCCTGTGCCCTTTCTGCTGTCCACTGGTACCTCCTCTTCAGTTTGTTTTCTTCTTAAGATAAAAGAAATCTGCTAAAGAATGAGGGTGAACCTTTCTGGCTGAAATTCATTCATCAGTCTTGAAAACATTGCTAAGAAATAAGGAACTACTATTTTTTCAGAATCATAGTGGTGAGAATGTGTTTCTTTCTCTCACAGGTAACAGTGGAGGCAGTCGCTATGCTGCAGGAGGCGGGGGCACCGGGAGTGTTGGAGTTGGACAGCCCTGGCAGTTTGGTGGCGGAATGAGCAGTGTCTCTTATTGTAACCAAGGGTGTGCAAATTCCTGGCTCGCTGATAAATTCTGTGACCAAGCCTGCAATGTCTTGTCCTGTGGGTTTGATGCTGGTGACTGTGGGCAAGGTATAGCTGTGGCCATCAAAACAGACCAGGGATAAGGGGATAAACATTCTTGGCAGAGGGGGTTTGGAGAAGTGGTTATTTAAAGTAATTATTCTCTGTGTATCTCTTCTCCTGTATCCTTAGTTAAAAATAACAGGAAAATACAGATCTTTAGGAAATAGTAGACATTAATGCAGTATCCTTTTCCTGTTATTGTTACAGTTTGATTTTTTTGATGAAGCAGATTTACCTAAATAGAAAATACATGGTGAAGGTTTAATTTAGAAACGATAGAAGGAGTCCAGTAATCCAGTAAATAAGTATGGTTCAAATACTGGGTCTTATCGATAATTTAGTAATGGAGATTTGTTTTGTTAGAAATTTGTTTTTTCCATTGGGCAAAAAGGTGAAAATTGATTATGTCATATCTCTATAATGAGTCAAGAGTTAGCATTCTATGTTAACGATCATATTGCCCCAGGTAGTAAAATGGAGCTGTTGTATTAGAATTTCTGATTATTTTGAAATAAATGCAAAATTACTCTTACAAAGTGAAACCTCAAACTCAGAGAGTCAAAGGAAAATGCCTAGTTCTTTAAAAATCATGTTTGTGTTTTTTCCTCCAGATCATTTTCATGAACTGTATAAAGTAACTCTTCTCCCAAACCAGACTCACTACATTATTCCAAAAGGTGAATGCTTGCCATATTTCAGCTTTGCAGAAATAGCCAAAAAAGGAATTGAAGGTACCTATAGTGAAAATCCAATCATTCGACATGCTTCTGTTGCCAATAAATGGAAAACCATCCACCTCTTAATGCACAGTGGGATGAATGCAACCACCATACGGTTTAATCTCACTTTTCAAAATAAAAATGATGAGGAGTTCAAAATCCAGTTAACAGTAGAGGTTGACACAAGAGAAGTACCAAAACTAAATTCTACGACTCAGAAATCTGGTGAAAATTTGGTTAGCCCCATAACACTTCTTCCACAGGCCGAAATAATTTTTGAGGATATTCCTGAAGAAAAACGCTTTCCAAAAGTCAGAAGACATGATAGTAAGACAGCAGAGAGATTCCAAGAGGAGCTGAATATTCCCCTAGTAAACGTTTCACTCCTTCCGAAAGAGGTCCAGTTGAGTCTCAGTCACTTGAATTTGCAGCTGGAGCAAGGAGACATTACTGTGAAAGGATACAATCTGTCCAAGTCTGCCTTGCTGAGGTCGTTCCTCATGAGTCTGCAGGATGCTAATGCAAACATAAATCAGGGTATAGGAACAGATGGAAGAAATGACAATTTGGAGGCTGCATCACAAAAACAGATTCACAAGAATGTCTTGTCAACCAGCTTAGTAGCATCTGAGAAATCACAGGGGTGGACTTTTCCAGCAGTGACAGTGAAAGTGGATGGGCAGTACCGAGGTCAGAATCCAACCCAGGACCTGGAGGCCAGAGCAGGATTTAGATCTGAAAATAAAACCCAAAAAGCAGAAGTCAGAAGTGTGTCAAAAGAAAAACACTCATCTCTGATTGTTCCACTGGAAAACCATATGACAAAAGAAAAGAAAATCACAGGGGAAAAAGAAGAGAAAAATGGAATGGAGGAAAATGCTGAAACTGACATAGGTATTAATGAAGTATTGCCTGGAAGAAAATTGCAACATTACATAGACGGTTACCTGGGCTTTTTGCCTTGGGAGAAAAAAAAGTATTTTCAGGATCTTCTTGATGTAAGTTATATCCAGCCTCGTTCTTTCCCAAACTCAGGAAAAATAAATAACCTTGTAAATGATAACCATATAATAATAGCTACTATTTATTCAGCCATTCCTTGTGCCAGTCACTGAAGTAAGTACTTTTCTTACATGGTTTCATTTAATATTCCCAAACAGCCCAATAAGAAAAATACCTTATGAAGATATTATTATTGACCCCATTTTACAGTCTCAGGAGCAGACTTAGGGTGATTTTGCTGGGGGCACACCCAAGTAAGTGGTAGCTTGGGGTTGGTATCTTATCCTTACTCAAGCTGTTGTGGTTTTAAAAATGCTTTCGTGTATATTGTGCCTGTTAGGTCTCATTTTTCCAGTTTCACTGATGAAAGAACAGGTTCCGATGAATTCATTAACTTCCCCAACCTCACAGCAGCTCATGAGTATGAGCTGAGCTTCAGTCAATGGGGGCTGTTCCCCTGGGCCACATTCCCCTGGGCCAGGAGGCTGTTCCCCTGGGCCACGTTCTCCTGGTCCAGCAGGCTGTTCCCCTGGGCCATGTTCCCCTGGGTTGCAGCCTCCGCTGGGCTGGGGCCCACCAGGGCCTTCTCCCTGGTGCCCTTACGGTGCTAACTGCTGGGGACTGCAGACTGATTAGAACACAGCTGCTGCCCTTGGAGAGTTAGAGACCATTTGGAAAACAGATTTGTGGGCAATAAATGTAGCAATGTAATAAGTGACTCTGTTAAGGTCTGGACAAGGAATCCAGAGGAAGAATCCCTTAACTCCCTAGAGATATTGAGGAAGACATCCATGGAGATGTGCCTGGGAGCTGGCGGTCAGGAAAAGTCAGGGGGTCTAAGCTGGATGGTGAAGCAGCACTGCTGGGAGTGTCGTTAGGCTGGGAGAAAAGACTGGAACGGGGACTGTGTTTGTTGCTCTCAGGGTCCTTGGCATCTTGCACTTGACACATGACACTTTTTCATTGTTGAGTGAAGGGGTGCAGGGTTCTACCCCTGTTTATTTCCTCAAATTTTCCTCCTTTCTTTTTTCCACCCCCCTAAATTATTACTGAAGCACTCTAGGCTAGTGGTAAAAATTGCAAACAATGCAGAAATATATGGTCAAAAGGGGGAAGACCCTCCCCGCCACCCCACCTTCTGCTGTCTCCCTCTTTGAGGTAATCACTCAAGTTTGGTGAGTGCCCTTCTCGCATCTGTGCATAGGTGTACAAACGTGTAAGCTCCATAGTTTCTGTCTTGCAGAAGTGAAGTCATACTATACATACGTTACACTGCAATTGCCTTTGGCCTTTCTAGGTGTGTGGGCAACCCAGTATCAGGGCATTTGTTCTTTTTAACAGCTGCCTTCTTATTTTTGTGATTGCAAATAATGTCTTATAATTGCATAAGTTTTAGGTAGAATTACTTGATTAAAGGGTCTGGTGCATATAAAATTCAAATGTCCTTCTAAAGTGGTGCACAGTTCATACTTTTACAGACTTTATATAGGAGTGCTCTTTCTCCATGGGCTAGCTAACACTGGTTAATAACAGTCTCTGAAGATTTTTGCCAGTTTCGGAAGCAAAATTATTTTCACACAGAAGATTTCCTCTTCTGTATACTATGGTCCTATTTCTTGCCATTCTTTCTTTGCCCATTTAGTTTTGCGTTTTACAGGTTTTGACTGGTTCTTTACATTTTACAATAATGTGATGAAATCAAATTTTTTGAAGTCCTTGTGTTCAAAGCGCAAGTACTTACTGCTTTGATGTCACTGATAGAATAAGCTTGATATTATTAAAACTTCCATCACATTTTTTACTTGTAAATAAAATTTTTAAATGTTGCTTTGAATTGGCTGTGAAATCTCATGATCAGTGGCCAGTTGTTGAAGAAGACCCTTCAAACAGATCTCCTCGGAAAACTGTCCTCAAACCAGTATTGATGGTGTGGAGTTGCGGTCTGCAGCCTGGTCTCCTGAGATCTGGTCCAGCTATTAGGGGCTTTCACGTTACCTGTTAGTGCTTGTCTCATTTTCCCCTCTTGGACAGTTAGTAACTAATTAACTGTCATATTTTACAAAATGGTACCTTTACCTCTCAGTAAAGTGTATCACTAATTGTAATGCTGCCTACTGAATGGAATTCTCTTTTCAGGAAGAAGAGTCATTGAAGACACAGTTGGCATACTTTACCAACAGCAAACATACTGGGAGACAACTAAAAGACACATTTGCAGATTCCCTGCGATATGTAAATAAAATTCTAAATAGCAAATTTGGATTCACATCCAGGAAAGTCCCTGCACACATGCCTCACATGATTGACCGAATTGTCATGCAAGAACTGCAAGATATGTAAGTCTTTCTTTTTTCCTGATTTGTTGCCTCCTTTTTCTTTTCTTTTTTTAATTTTTAAATTTTTAAAATATAACAACATACAAACATGAACATTCTTACCATATGATCATTCCATTCTTGGTGGAATCACAATACCATCACATAGTTTTATATTCATCACCATGATCATTTCTTAGAACATTTGAATCAATTCAGAAAAGGAAATAAAAAGAAAAAAGAAAACTCTTATATACCATACCCCTTGCCCCTCCCTCTCATTGACTGTTAGTATTTCCATCTACCCGATATATTTTAGCCTTTGTTTCCCCAATTTTTTTTCTATACCCCTTACCACTCCCTTTCATTGATCTCTAGCATTTCAATCTACTAAATTTATTTTAACATTTGTCACACAATTGTTTATTTATTTATTTAAAAAAATTTTATTAATAAAACTAATCAACATACAATATGAACATTCTTTTTTATCACATAGTTGTATATTCATCATCATGATCATTTCTTAGAATATTTGTATCAATTCAGAAAAAGAAAACAAAAAATATTCATACATATCATACCCCTTACTCCTCCCTTTCATTGATCACTAGCATTTCAATCTACTAAATTTATTTTAACATTTGTCCCGCTAGTATTTATTTATTTTTAATCCATATGTTTTACTCATTTGTCCATACTGTAGATAAAAGGAGCATCAGACACAAAAGTTTTCACAATCACACAGTCACATTGCGAAAGCCATATCATTATACAATAATCTTCGAGAAACACGGCTACTGGAACACAGCTCTCCATTTTCAGGCACTTCCCTCCAACCTCTCCATTACACCTTAACTAAAAAGGTGATATCTATATAATGTGTAAGAATACCCTCCAGGATGACCTCTTGACTGTTTGAAATCTTTCAGCCACTGACACTTTATTTTGTTTCATTTCTCTCTTCTCCCTTTTGATCTTGAAGGTTTTCTCAGTCCCTTGATGCTAAGTCCTCGCTCATTCTAGGATTTGTCCCACGTTGCCAGGAAGGTCCACACTCCTGGGAGTCATGTCCCACGTAGAGAGGGGAAAGGCAGTGAGTTTGCTTGTCATGCTGCCTGAGAGAGACAGGCCACATACGAACAACAAAAGAGGTTCTCTGGGGGTGACTCTTAGGCCTAATTTTTTTTTTTAATAAAAGAAGCCATTTTTTAATACTAGAGCAGTTTCTGTTCCTAATAAATATTACAAAAAATTTAATTTGAGCTTCTCTATAAATTTTCCACCTCCAATAATGCCTTTTCTTGTACAAGGCATGCCAGGTATCTTTTAATGCTGCTTTTCCATTCCTAAGAAAAGTACTATATCTTGAGGACAAACCATTTCCAAGATTAGTGACAAAAATAATATTTTTTAAAACTTTAAAGGTGGATCACGTACAATTACCTTGATGAAATAAAAAAATAAAAAGCAGTTGACACTAAAATAGCTATTTCAAATATCTGTGTTTAAACAATTTAAAAAACTGTTTATTTTGTAAGAATGCACCCCTAGTCCAAAGCAACTACGTTTTAAAAATCTTCTGGCCAAAAAAATTTTCAAAAACCCCTTTCAGTTCAACCTAATAAAAGTGTTATCTAGAAAACATTCCACATTATTAAGTCTGTCTTAAAAAGTTCAGATTCTAAAGCATTTCTAAGGCACAGTGTTCTGGAAGAAAAGTGTGTTCTGGTGGCATTGCATTATACACGAAGCATCCATGACTTGCTCCAAATGAGTGCTGATAAGGCCTAATTTTAAGGCTTAGCTTATCTTTTGTGGGGTTAAGTTTCATATGAACAAACCCCAAGATTGAGGGCTCGGCCTATTACTTTGGTTATTCCCACTGCTTGTGAGAATATCAGGAATTCTCCCCATGGGGAAGTTGAATTTTCCCCCTTTCTTGTCATTCCCCCAAGGGGAAGATATGTAAGTCTTGATTTTGTTTGATTGCTTGCTGTGAGATTGCTTAAAATTAGCATCTTTGCTGTGCAAAATTTATGGCTCTAATATCTGATGACTAATATGATAAATGTTTCATCTAAGTAAATGTGATAGTAAAAATTTTGTTTCCATAAACATTAGGTATCATTTAAATTTTGATTATGCATAGCTCTTTATATATTATATTTGGACAGGTTCCCTGAAGAATTTGATAAGACATCATTTCATAAAGTGCGCCATTCTGAGGATATGCAGTTTGCCTTCTCTTATTTTTATTATCTCATGAGCGCAGTTCAGCCACTGAATATATCTCAAGTTTTCGATGAAGTTGATACAGATCAATCTGGTGTCTTGTCTGACAGAGAAATCCGAACACTGGCTACCAGAATTCACGACTTGCCTTTAAGTTTGCAGGTATTCTGTATATATTTTTCTAAACTTTAAGGACATTTTAAATGAAAATTTCAACTTTTTCAATTTCTCATTTTCTCCTATGGTTTGTAAGTAATTTTTACTATTTAATGAGGATATTCCCAACTAGTTTGTTTTTAGTTCCAGAATTTAGGCCAAATTTGAAGTCAGTATTTAATGAAATTTTTTTTAGGCTGGTTCAGTAGGAATTGATAGTGTATTATCCGTAGAAGAGCCAAACTGTACTTGCGTTTGAGGCCGTTGCAGAAGGTGCTGCGTTCAGGGCTGTCCTGCTCTGGATGACTAGAGAGCACAGCCGGGCTGCAGGGCCCGCTCCTTGTGCACGTCCTCTAGTCCCAGGAGGGCGCTCACTCAGGGAGACGCAGCCAGTGAGCCCTGGACTGCCTGGTGTAAATATACTACTTGAGACAAGGAAGAAACATTTATATTTGTACTGTCTCATTATGCTGTTTTTTAGGGTTCTTAATGTTTACCTTAAGAATCACAAATAGAGTCAAATACAGCATTTAAAATATTTTTTGGAGATTTTTACATATTTTCTTTATTTTTAAAGTCATAATCGCAAAAAAAAAAAAAACCAAAATCATAATCACTGCTTATACTGCAAATAACAGGCTTATCCTTTTATTTTGCTTTGTTAGGATTTGACGGGTCTGGAGCACATGTTAATAAATTGCTCAAAAACGCTTCCTGCTGATATCACTCGGCTAAACAGCATCCCGCCAACTCAGGAAGTGTACTATGATCCCAACCTGGTGAGTAACGGGCGTGACTTGTGAGTGCAGCAAGAGTGTATCCTTATCGGGTGCCATCGATAGCATTTCTGTATAACACTTCAGAAATTACAGGCAACTTCCGTATTTATGTGCCTTGGGGGTGGAGAGGAGTAGCGCAGAAAATCCAGACTCACTTATCTTTTTGCTCCACAGTACCCACCCCCACCCCCCGCCTTCATGGATGTTTGCGCTAATATTCGAAGTAGTTGCTTCTATTATGTAAGCAGATACTCTGTCCACTAAGGATGACTGAAGGAAGCTCTGGAGCATTCTTAGTGACCTGGGAGTACAGCCCTGGGTTAAACATTAACCAAGGAGACAGTCATCTGGTGGGATACCTGTGATGCCAGCCCTGTCTTGGTCTTACCAGGGGTCAGTGGATGATCTGACACAGCTGCACAGGGATGCCACTTGACTAAAGTGGCTGGGAGTCTGTCATTGAAAGAGGCATCCCCATGTCAGACAGGTGCAGATGTGAAAAAGCATGCGTCTTAAAAACGATGGCGCGAAAGTACAATATAACCATTAGTATAATGTTCACAGTCAATTTTTATTGATAAATAGAAAATAGCTTACAAAATAAAATTAGGTGGGGGGAAACATGGAATGTGGTATCATTTTTCATACCAAACCGTACTGTTTATAAACTCCCAAACCTCCTTTTTCACACACACAGATTATAGAAATGATGACAGGTTAAATCACAAGTGGTATTTAATTTCCTTTTTTTATACTAATGATATATGCTGTATTTCCTGCAGTGAATAACGCTTTCATAACCAGAATAAAATAAGGTTTTAAAATTTACCATCTAACAAATATTCAAGCTTTATATAAGCAATTTATAATTGACTGATAGGACACTTGAAAATAAATGTAGAGAAGAGTAATCAGATAAATATCTGGTTTTGAAGAAAATGTTCTGTTGTGTGAAGTGTGAAGACTGCCTTCACACGTGCAAACAAGACGCAGGCCCTGACCTCAGAGAGCCCAGTGCAGGCTCCCTTGTGAGGAGACTACAGAAAGCAGCTTGTCACGGGGACAGAAGCAGCTTTACGTCGCAGAAGTATTGCTGATCATAGATGTTGGTTAGTTTAGCACCTGGCTTGGGTATGGTGTACAGATAGGTACCACTTAGAAGTCCGTTCTCAGGTGATGCAAGGGTAACTCAATGGTGCAATTCTCAACCACCATGCAGGAAACCTGGGTTCAATTCCTGGACCATGCACCTCCCAAACAAACAAGTAAAGAAACAAAAAAACAATCAGCAAATGGTGCTGCAGTAAAGGGATACTTACGTAGAGAAAGAATGAAATGTGATCCCCGCCATACAGCATACAAAAAAAAAAAAAAAAATCCATTCTATAAACATTCTGAAACTTCAAACTATAGAATCTGTAAAGTCGAGATAAACAGAGGAGTACAGTTCCATGTCAGCCAAGTTCAGTGTATTGGCGTAGGCAGATGTGAATTGGCAGGTCTGGGATTGAGACTCCTGCTGGGTGTGGGTTCCAGGAGCTCCCTGGTACTAAACCAGACTGACCACAGAATAGCTGTGTGTCTAGATCTTTAACACAATTTAACAGGATCAAGTAATATAGGTTTGTGAAAAATATTTTCTAAATTTTAGAGTACTATATAAATGTTGGTAGTTGTTAATAAGACTCTTCTTAATGATTACAAAGGTATATTTGATAGAACAAAAGTTTTAAAAGAATTAGAGGTTAGATTACATAGGCTGCAGAACATTCTCAGTTATAAGACTTTTTAAACACTGGTAACACTTCTATTTTCCCCAGATGTGGAGTTAACAGAGTAATATAACAAAGCTAATATAGTCAACCCTAAATCTTCGAGAGGTGGATGATTTTGCTTACAATGAAAAAAAAAATCTAGGTATTTGTCAGTAAAATTAACATTTCTGTCAGTTATCGGGGATCTGGGCATACCCTTTCTCCATGAAGGGGAAGGCAGGATTTCGTGAGCTCCAGGCCTCCCTGACTTGTCTGTCCCGGTGTCTTCCTGGTGGACAACCCCAGAGTGTGGCTAGGACAGAGGAGAAGAAAGGGGAAAGGGTGCTGGGCCCCTAAATCCTGTCCTGTCAACGTCTCTTCTTCTTTATTTTTGCTTTTTAAAAGGGGGAATTTGCTAAGTTACAAGTTTATAGTCCTAAGGCTGTAAAAATGTCCCAGTTAAAACAAGTCTATAGAAATGTCCAATCTAAAGCTCCAACAAGAGGTTACCTTCACTCCGTCAGGGTTTCTCTCTTAACTGGAAAGGCACTTGGCAAACATGATGATGTCTGCTATGTTTCTTGTTTCATGGAGCTCTCCTGGGGACATTTTCCTTCTTCATCTCCAAAGGTCTCTGGCTGTGGGCTCTTGTGGGTCTTAAAAGGCTCAACCTCTCTTCTTAACCAAGACCTCTTTGGTCTTGGCTTTCCTTGGGACGATATAGGAGTTGCATTTAAAAGTTATTTGAACACCACTAGTTTCAGCCCAAGGTGATTACTGAGTTTCTTTTGTACCCCCTTACCTTGTGCAGTAGGTATCTCCCTACTCTTAGCCTTGATATAACATCTGACTCCCTTGCATTTTCCCACAGCCACCAGTTACTAAAAATCTGGTTACCAACTGTAAGCCAATAACTGATAAAATCCACAAGGCATATAAGGACAAAAACAAATACAGGTAAATGGTGTTTACATTTTCTTTACATTCGGTTTAGGAATAATTACTAATTTCTGGCATTTTCATAATTTTACAACATTTTATCTGTTAAGCATTCTTTTAAAAATTATATGAGATGTTTTCTTTAGTAACATTGAAAGTTTAAGTAGTTCTGTGGACACGGAGTCTGTTGAAGTTTGTTTTACATATCCGTATACATATTTAAACTCTTTAAATCTGTTTTGGTAATTAGGTTTGAAATCATGGGAGAAGAAGAAATTGCTTTTAAAATGATTCGTACCAATGTTTCTCATGTAGTTGGGCAGTTGGATGATATAAGAAAAAATCCAAGGTACTGATTTTTTTAATTATGTTTAATTATGAAAATAAACATGAATGAAGGGCTGTATCAGCAGAGAGCGGGCATGACTTATTTGTTTGGAGTAGATGAAAGACCTGGCCACGGAGATAATGTTTGAGCTGGGACTGGACCAGGAGGGTAGGTGCTTGCAAGTGGAGGGAGGTTCTGTATGTAGAGGATGAGCCGGAGTTCCGAGAGGCGGGGCCATGAGCTGTGCGGGAAGGCTAAGGGGCAGACTGCATCTGAGGGGAGGGGAGGCCAGAGAGCTGGGGCTCTGCTGGTGTTGCTAAAACGGTATGGCTGACAGAGCAGTTGTTTAGGTTAAGGTTTATTTTAACAATTCAGTGTAAAGTTTAGATTAGATTCCAAGGGAAAAAAGAATGCCTCTATACTGGAAATTCATCCAATAAACTCTAGCCATTCTTTGGGAATAAATAATTTTTCAGGTTTACATAAGCCTTGAACATTTCTAGCCTGCTCCCTAACAGTTGCCTTGGCTAGTTGAACTTTTTGAATTTTAGTGGGAAATAGGTGTTTTTTCATCAATTTCCTGGGGAAAAAGACCTTGGCACATAAAACTGAGTATTTTTCATTTCTGAGTCCTTCAGATGATTTTGCAAGTCTTTGGTTTCACCTCATTTAAATTATGATTTTTATTACAAATGATCAGAGATGTAAACTTTCTAGACATTTTAATACCTTGATAAATTTTTTTTAATCCCATTTTAGTTTGGGAGAGGGAAATTGGAATTTTGAGAAAAATGAAAATATCTTTAATATTTATTTAGTGTTCCTAGTACTTCAATGAGATAGTTTTTGTCCTGTAAAATAACACTCTCCACATGCCAAACAGGAAATATGGCACGATAATTACTTAGCTTGCAGCTCTCTTTAATCGTGCTATTCCCTCTGTCTGGAATGTCCCATTCTGTCTAATTTTCTTACAACTTTAGTTTTCTCTTTTTTGGTGCTGAAATCTGGAAACAAACCATAACTTTAGCTTTTTAAAAAATTTTTATTATTATAAACAACAAACATACATTCTTGACGTGCTTACAATGCATCACTCACAATGTCACCACACAGCTGAGTTCATCACCATGATCATCTTTTTGAACATTTGCATCTCTCCAGAAAAAGAAAAAACTCATAAATGCCATACCCCTCACCCCTCCCTCTCACTGACCACTAGTATTTCAATCTACCGAATTTATTTTAACTTTTTTCCCCTATTGTTTGTATTTCTTATCCATGTTTATCAAGAACCAGTTTGGTTACCACCTATTTCTGTGCTGGCATTTTTTTTTGATACTTGCATTTGTTCTTTCCATCTGTTGAGGTACTCTCAGTCATTAGTGACCTATAGTAATAACGCATGAGAATTTGCAGCTTTTAGTTTGTAGCCTAGTATGTTTCTCTCCTGGTTTGAAAAATTGTTGGGGCAAGAGAATTCATAAATACCCTGGTGACACTTAAAGGGATGGGATTCTAAGATGCATGCAGAGTTGGTCTCTCCAGGAGTGTGTGTCAGGCCCAGCCACCTCCTGTGTCTCTGACAGATTTTATCATTTAACCGTTCTCTTTCTCACTTGTTTTGTTTTGCTTTGCTTTTATGGGGACTTACTGTACAGTTGGAGCTGAACCAACTCCCCAACTGGCTTAAACCTTAAGAAGACATTTATCCCACATAATGAGGAGTCCAGGGCGAGGCAGCACCCAGGCCTGGGTTTTCTCTGGCCCTCCAGCCGTGTCCCCCTGTGTGTCGACCTTCTCCTGGGGCTGGTGGCAGGAGGCCGCAGACGTTCTAGAGATCACTTGTGGACAGATGGCCTCCTCCACTCCTCCAGCCGATGTACACATTCCTAAGCCAGCCACTGGGTAGGGGAAAGATTTGCTTAGACTACTCAGGGGCTGCCTCTGAGGTCAGGAACGGGGTTGCCTGACTCTGATTCGGGGAATGAGAAGTACTAAGAAAAATGAAAGTTCTCTTAGGAAGGCGGGAGAGAGGAGCACGAGAGGTGATTGTCAGATACCTGAGTGTGTCTGCGTTAGCCATTCAGAGTCTACACATAACCTTCGTCTCATGCATGCACTTTTTCTTATTGTATAACATATATACAAAGCAAAGAAAGAAAAAAGCAGTAGTTTTCAAAGCTGTCTTCAACAAGTAGTTGCAGGACAGATCCCAGAGTTTGTCGTGGGCTACCATAACATCCTCTCAGATTCTTCCTTCTAGAGCCTCCAGAACATTGGAGGCTAGAAAGGATGATTTTTTTTTTTGTCATCACAGTCAACTCTTTTTTTCTTTTTTGTGAAAAATAACATATATACAAAAATGCAATAAATTTCAAAACACAGCACAACAATTCATTATAGAACATATTTCAGAGTTTGCTATGGGTTGCAATTCCACAATTTTAGGTTTTTACTTCTAGCTGCTCTAAGGTACTGGAGACGAAAAGAAATATCAATTTAGTGATTCCACACTCATACTCATTTGTTAAACCTTGCCTTCTGTGTATAACTCCACCATCAGCTTTGATCTTCCTCCCACTCTTTAGGAGTGTTTAGGCTTTGGCCATTCTAACTTTTTCATTTTGGAAGGGGCTGTCATACATACATTTTTTCTCTAATTTTTTCCAATTTTTTATTTTGGAAAATTTTGAAACTACAGAAAAGTTGAAAAAATAATGCAATAAATCTCAGAAATCCTCAGCCTAGATTTTTCTCTTACCATTTTGCCATATTTGCTTCCTCTCTTTGTGCACACACACATACGCACACATTTTATTTTTGGCTGAACCGTTTGAAAATAAGTTGCAGACATTCAGACACTTTACTCCTATTTGCTTTAGCATACGTCTTCCAAAACAAAGACATTCTCCTTTATACTACAAGACCGTCATCATACGTACAAGAGCTGTGGCAACAGTGGCCTAAAGCCCTGTGCTCCACAGTGCTGATGTGCACTTCCCAGGTCACCCCATTGGCTCCCTGCTCACTGGGCAGACCCTCAGAGAGCAGTCTCCCCGCACGCAGGGTAGCGAGCGCGTGGCAGTGCCTGCCAGCAGGAGCACAGTGCTAGGGTCCCAACCCACTCCGTGGTTTGCAGGTGTTGGATTTACCAGCGAAGCATGACTCACACAGGCTCTGGGTGGAATGTTTATTCACTTAGAAAAGAGACAGCAAGGGCAGCTTCAATAGTGAGAGTCTGTCCTTCTTGGCCAGCAAGTCTTGATCAACTTGCCAATGCAGGGAAATGTCAGTTGTGCACCCCTCTTGTCCACAAAATGAAAAACACCTCCCCTTCCTGCTGGGAACAGATATGGCAGGGTAGGGAGTGGGCCAGATACCATAAAACTTACATGTTTACTCTGGGAATGTATGTGCACTTGGGAGAAAAAGGGGAGCCACTGTGCAGGCAGATCACTACTCGAGAGGCCCCAGGAAGGAGTCAGCCCACATTTGTCATCCAGGCCCTGAGCCTGGGCCACACACCTGGTCCCCAGCACAGGGTTTCCTGGCATGTCCCAGGGAAAGGCAACAGGCTGCCCTGGGCGTCCATACCCTCAGGAACTTTGTAGCCATCTGTCTGTTGCTTTATTATTTTTGATCCAGGGAAGAATCCAGGCTCATGTGTTGTATTTGGTCAGCATATCTCTTTAGTATCCTTTAATTTAAAGCAGTCCCAAGTTTAGAGAATAGATGGAATACATACCCATCGCTCACCTTCAGCAAGAATCAATTTGTTATTGCCCTTATTTCACCTAAACATACCCACTTCCTCACCATCAGCTCCAAGTTATTGTTAAAGTAAATTTCAGGAAATTATCATTTCATCTGTAAATTTTTCAGAATCTCTCTTAAAAGGACTCAAATAAAGGTCATAATACCTCTGTCATACCTAAAAATTAATGATTCCTTAACATAATCAAATATCTAATTGATTAGTATACATATTTTCCCCATTATCTTTTTTTTTTTTTGCATGAGCCGATTCTGGGTATCGAGCCCGTGTCTCTGGCATGGCAGGGGATAATTCTTCCGCTGAGCCACATTTTCCCACCCTCCCGATTATCTTTTTTCTTTTTTTTGCATGGGCAGGCACTAGGAATCAAACCCAGATCTCCGGCATGGCAGGCGAGAATTCTATCTGCTGAGCCACTGTCACACTGTCCCCCCATTGTTTTTTATAAGAGTGTGTATGTGTATATATGTATGTATATATTTTAAGTTTATTGGTTTGAAGTGGTGTCAAATGAAGGCTTTTCATTTCAATTAACAGAGTTCCCCTAACTCTCTTAATATAATGTTTCTGTGTACGGGAGAAACTCAATCATAGGTTCTGTGGATTTCCCACACTCTGGATTTCTCTGATTATATTCCAGATGTTAACATGTTCTTCTGTCCCTTGTGTTTCCTGTGAATTGGCAGTTGGATCTAAAGGCTTTATCACGTTTTAAGTTTAAAATTTTTTTAAACTGGCAAATCTACTTCAAAAGGGGTAGGACACCTACCTTTTTAATTGGCCCTCAGTTTAATGACTTTTGAACTGAAGGGAACTTAAAACAAATAGAGAAGTAATACCAACAATCTGCTTTTTCCAAGAACTCTAGTGTCTTAACAGTTTAGCTGGAGATATATTAAGTAGAAGTCATGAAACAGAAAATCTGTAACTATAAGACATCAACTCTATTTTAATTCTCTACTTGACCATTGTAATATAACTGTCATTTCGTAGAACTCAGTTTTAGGTACTGGTTGTTTTTTTCCCTGGCTGCTAATGAAATAAATGTTCCAGTGAGTTAACTGCATGTATTGAACACTTAATTGGGGACATGCCAAGTTGAAATCATTAATTTATTCACATAGCTGGAAGGCATTTTCAAGATTACCTAGTCAAGGTTCTCTTCTTTTTCGTAAGTAAGGAATATCTAAAGAACAGTTCTACAAAACACTCTTCCCACAGATAATCACCCCAACTTGGGACATAAGTCCATTTAAAATATATTTGGAATCCACATTCTTTAGTTTGCTACATTAGGATCATCCTTATGATAACTATAACTCTGAGTTTCTGTTATTTCAGGAAATTTGTTTGCTTGAATGACAACATCGACCACAACCATAAAGATGCTCAGACAGTTAAGGCTGTTCTCAGGGACTTCTACGAGTCCATGTTCCCTATACCGTCCCAGTTCGAGCTGCCAAGGGAGTATCGGAACCGTTTCCTTCATATGCGTGAGCTGCAGGAATGGTGAGTGTGTGTGTGTGTGTACATATATATGTATAAATACATAAAAATTGGAGTGGTGAAATTCCTTTGTTGTATTAATACTTGTTCTTTGCAAAACTATAGCGAGCTTTTTTTTTTTTTGAGCTTAGTGTGTAAAGACACTTACTGGAATTTTAAGAGATTTGAAAAATATGTTACTGGGGATTTTTCAGTTTAGTTGAAACTTTATTCATTTATTCAGCTGTTTGTTGAGCAGCGTTTCATTGAAGGAGGGCACCAGTGCAGAGGGGCATGTGGCTAGTAAAGGAGGAGAGGTGTGAGATGTCAGCATGGACTAAGCTGGTGGCCAGGGGCTTTGGGAAAGGTAGACTCAAGTTCAGTCCTGAAGTCAGAGGTGAGACATAGATATTGAGCAAAGGTTTGGTGAGAATGACCAGCAGGATTTAGGAATGAGCCCTGCCCAGTTGGAGACTTCAAACACTGAAATAATGGGAGATTCGCCTGCAGAGGAATTGGGAGCCATTGACAACCAGACGACCAAACTGTTGGTGTACCAGTTTTAGTCACTGAGAACCTTTATAGGTAATGAGTAATGGACTGACGTTTCTTTTTTCCTCATCCAATATGTGCTGGATGAACACAAGTGAAGACTAGAGGCAGGGGTAGCATTTTTTGATGTTGGAATAATCTGGACACGCCTTAAGTTCTGTTTTGAGCTAGGGTTATGGGAATGGAAAAGAAGAGCAAGCTGTTACAAAGGAATCACAGTTGGAGCTTGGCAACTTGCTAAATACCAGATACAATGGAGAGGATAACCCTAAATTGGCCGAGGTTTTCAGTCTGATTGACTTAGGAACATGGTGCCTCTTGCCTGTGGAGACATCAACCACAGGGCAGGGTTGCAGCTGTGATAGCAGCAGTAGGCTTGCTGAGTCCTGTTCGTCATCATCGCTGCCGCCAGGGTTAGCTACCCGCTCTTCTGGAGTACATGCTCTGTCCCAGGCACTGCTGAGCTCCTTACAGTGAAAGGTTTTGTTTTCACCATATTACAGGCAAGAACATGGACATAGAAGTTCTGTGTATTTGCTCAGGTTAAAGTAGCTGATCTCAACCCTCTGTATATCCCACTATATTTCAAAGCTGCTTAATAATTATTTTTCTCCATGTTTGGTCCTATTGCCATTGCAAATGTAAAAGATAATTTTATCCACAATTTAGAAAGCGTGTGGCCCCTAGCCTTCTCCCCTGCCAGGTGCTAAGAACACAAAGATGAAGGCTGTGATGCCAGGCCTTGAGGCACTCATGGCCTGTCCAGCGAAACAGCTCCCAAGCAGGTGATTATGACACGGTACATGAGTGCCATGGGGGATTCGGGTTCCTGAAACACAGAGGAGGGAGCAGCCAGTTCTGTTAGTGGAAGTGGCTTCTTTACCATCATAACATCATGTTCCCGAGTCTCTGTCATCTTGCCCTGGTCTCCTACATCAACTTTCTTCCTGATCCTTCAAAACCTTGTTCCTTAATTGGGCAGAGTGCTTACAGTGGTGTATCTGGTTGTCTCTCCCAGGAGATAGAAGATTGTGTCTCACCCATCTCTGAGCCCACACTGCCCCCTTAACGTGTGGCACATAGTAGGTGCTCACTGAATTATGACTGAGGGAAGCTGTCTAGGTTCTCTGATTGCTGGGGCAGGACTTTGGCTGTGTGATAGCCTGGGGCTCATTAGCTCTTTAAATTGCACGTTGATTCTGTATGGCACTATAGATGGTAGAATTGACAGCATTTACTGCATCCCGTAACTGTACACAGGAAATGCAGGAGGAAGAGCAGTGGATAGGAGAGTGCCATTTTGAACACCTGGCCTGAGATAAAGAAGCCCACCTCCAAGCAACTGTAAAGGAGAGTCTGGAATTCAGAACTGAGATCTGAATTTGGTGCAGTTATTAGGGTCTCTCCCTGGCCCTATGCTAAGCATTTTTATTTAGCCTTCATTACAAATTATTCATTGTTTACAGATTACAGAAGAGAAAACTGCACAGTACTGCCTCTCTTTATCCCCAACGTGTTATGGTCTCCAAGTCCAGTTAATTCTGCCCCCAGAGTTTCTCTTCTGTTACTTGGTTCTTTTCTTTCTCACTGCCCTTGTCCAGCCCCTCATTTTTCCTCCTGCCTGTACTAGTTGGATGGCCTGCCTCTGGCCACTGCTCCATTTGTCCTTAGAGTGGCCATGGTTTTTACCCTGCTCTTGTCACTACTACCACCACCTGTCCACCACCCCTGCCACTTCATCCTCTTCCTGCCAGAGTGTGAAGTTCAAATCCTGTGTGGTTTCCAAGAACAACCGCAGTCCACATCTACCTGCCTTCCCATGGCCCCACCCTCACTGGCCGCCTGGGGCTGGTCGGGCTTCAGTTCTGCAGGACTCAGCTTGGAACTCTGACTCCACTGTGCGGGTCCTGTTCTCAGCCAAAGACGTGCCTCCCCATTTAATGCCTGAGTGGAATGCAACCTGCTCTGTGGCGCATTCCTCATTTCTCTATGTTTTTCACAAGACTTTGCTTGTTGTAATGTGTATTTCTGTCCATCTTTTGTGGTGGTTAATTGTCTGCATGTCAGTGACCCCCAGGTTTGTGAACTTTTTAGAACTCTCAAAATCTTGTTCATTCTCCGTATCTGCTGTGTTTACTGAGTGACTACGTGACAGAATAAAGGAATATGAAGAAGAACTGAAAATGGAAGTGATTTTATGTGCTAACAGTAATTTTCTCTTAAGATCCTCTCTGCACCCTGGTTAACTTCTACTAATTGAAGTATGAAATTTACTATGTTATAAAGAAAACTCTGAATTCATGCTGCAAATATATATTGTGTTAACATTTTAGAATTGTCTTCAAACAACGTTTTTGTCTTTTACAATGTTGTTTTTGCAAGACTAGTGTATAAATAATCATGATTAATGACAGTGAAGCCAGACACGGAGGCACATGTTTACTTTCTTCTTTCCCTGAACAGGAGGGCGTATCGAGATAAATTGAAATTTTGGACCCATTGTATACTTGCAACATTGATTATGTTTACTGTATTCTCATTTTTTGCTGAACAGGTAAGTTTGTACATTTTATGTGGCTATTAAACAGTATTTTTTAGACTTCAGCATCTGATTCTTTCAGAAAATGATACACATTCACAACTAGAATCTTAATTTATTCCTTTTTACTTATATGTCATTATGTCAAAAATATTTCATAATATTCAGGCAACGGACGTTCAGCCCTTTATTAATTTATTATCGAGAGCCATTACCATACTTCTTTTTACTTGAGACCCATTGGTTTAAATTGAGGCTTTAAGCTAAAACTAAAATGCTCTAAGATTTTTCATGACAGGAAAACAGCTAGAATCCTCTTCTGAAACCAGCTTTGTTTGGGTCTCCAATTTTACTTCTTTTAACCTTTTTAAAGGTGGCAGCGCTTCTCATTAGCCCTCCCACGGTTCTGTGGATGTGGCACAGAGTGCCCACAGACAGGCTCGCACTCACACTGCCTGTGCATCGCTGGGGATCCTCCCTCCTCTTCCCTGTGTCAGACTTCTACACCTGGGCTCACCTCTGTGGGCACACACTCCCTTCTTTATCTCACAATTTTCACACACATGCAGTCCATGCATGATATACAATCAGTGGCTCACAATATCATCACATAGTTGTGTATTCATCATCAGGATCATTTTTAGAACATTTGCATCACCCCAGAAAAAGAAATAAAAAGAAAAAAAAGCAAATACATCCCATACTTCTCACCCCTCCCTCTCATTGACCGCTAGTATTTCAATCTACCCAATTTTTTACCCTCTATCCCCCCTATTATTTATTTATTTTTATCCTTATGTTTTTCATCTGTCCATACCCTGGTTAAAAGGAGCATCAAACACAGGTTTTCACAACCAAATGGTCACATTGTAAAAACTATATAATTATCATCTTCAAGAATCAGGGCTACTGGAACACAGCTCAACAGTTTCAGGTACTTCCATCCAGCCACTCCAATACACCGTAAACTAAAAAGGGATGTCTTTATAATGCATAAGAATAGCCTCCAGGATAACCTCTCCACTCTGAAATCTCTCAGCCACTGACACTTTATCTTATCTCATTTCTCTCTTCCCCTTTTTGGTCAAGAAGGCTTTCTCAGTCCCATGATGATGGGTCCTGGCTCATCCCAGGAGTCCTGTCCCACATTGCTAGGGAGATGTACACCTCTGGGAGTCATGTCCAATGTAGCGGGGGAGGACAGTGAGTTCACCTGCCAAGTTGGCTTAGAGAGAGAGGCCACATCTGAGCAACAAAAGAGGTTCTCTGGAGGGTGACTCTTAGGCATAATTGTAAGGCTTAGGTTCTCCTTTGCAAGAATAAGTTTCATAGGGACGAACCCCAAGATTGAGGGCTTAGCCTATTGAATTAGTTGTCCACACTGCTTAGGGGAATATCAGGAATTCCCCAGATGGGGAAGTTTAATATTTCATACCTTCTGTCCAGTCTTCCCAAGGAGACTTTGCAAATACTTTTTAATTCTCTGCCCAAATTACTCTGGGATATATCGTAGGGCCACATTAACCTGTGCAAACCAAAAGGATCTCATGCCCTATTCAAGATTCCATGTAATTATGGTGTTAAAATAAACGGATCATACATGTTAAATTAGATAATGCGCACCCAAAATACAAAATTTTGCACCAAATAAACATCCCTTCCTTTGGTCTCACACAGAAGTTGAGGTTTTAAAATATGGACCATATCATCCTTTACCCTGTATTCTGATTTATCTTAGTCCTATCCAGATCCACTTCATTCATATCTCTAGTCGAAGTGTGATCTCTTCAACTTTTTTAACAGTTCCTGTATGGAGTACTGCTGACGTTCATAGCTTCAGAGCTCTAACTCAGAGTCTCAGGTGTCACATACGTGCCCAAAGTTTCAGAGAACAAACAGGCTATATTCAGATAGCTCAGTATCTCAGAATTTAGAAATAACAGTTACAACTTCTGAACATATGTGGCTGCTGTAAGAGCTCACAATCCAAGACCCTTTACAGTAGGCCCCAACCTGATAACCCATGCTCTCGACTTCAATTCTCTGAGTTTATACATTATAGTAGGTACATATGAGTGAGGCATGATAATATTTGTCTTTGTTTCTGCCATTTCATTCAGCATACTGTCCTTAAGGTTCATTCACCTGGTTACATGCCTCACAACCTCATTCCTTCCTGCAGCCCCTCAGTAGTCCATTGATTGTAAACTCCACAGTTCCCCCTTCCTTCCCTCAGTCGTTGTACCCTTAGGCCATCTCCATCCATTGGAAATCACAAAACTGCCACTTTAAACACCAGTGTGCAAATGTCCATTCTTGTCCCCACACTCAGTTCCTCCTGGATCAGGTGGCAGCCCCACCCCTGGCCTCCTGTGGAGCCATCACACTGCCCTCCAAGGGGCTGCACCGCTCAGCTTCCCTACCTGTCAAACAGTGAATCTTCTCTAGCACTTGTTTCTCTCTATTTTTAAACAGTTTTATGTGCATCTAAGTAAATAGACTCGCTTTTGCCACCATAATCTGTATGAAGACATTTCTTTTTCTTCCCCAAAGAATCCATACCCCTCCTCCATACTCCCCACTTGTTGACATTCAGTTTTGGCATAATGCCGTTGTTACATTTAGTGGATGCATATTACAGTGTTACTGTGGACTGTACACCCTAGCTTGCATTGATTGTACTTTTTCCTGTATACCATCCATTTTCAACACCTTGCAATATTGACATTCATTTGTTCCCCCTCTTGTAGAAACACTTTTATGTTTATATTTGTACAAACAGTCACTATCATTGTCCACTCTAGGCTTTCCTAAGATACACCATCTCAGTCTTTATCCTCTCTCTTTCCTTCTGGTGTCATACGTGCCCCCAGCCCTTCTCCCTCAACCATGCTCACACTCAGCTTCATTCAGTGTATTTATATTATTGTTCTGCCATCAGGTATTATTGTGCTATCCATTTCTGAATTTTTACAGTCAGTCCTGTTGCACAGTCTGTATTCCTTCAGTACCAAATGCCCAGTCTCTACCCTGTTTCTCTCACCTGATAACCTGTGTTCTTAACTTCAGTTCTCCAAGTTCACTCCTGAATGTCGGTTCATATTAGTGGCGCCATACTATATACTCCTTTCTTGAGGGGAGGGTCCAGAAACAGGGATAGAGTTTGAGTTGATGGGAGAAAGGTTTGTGAGGTAAAAAGAAAGGGGAGGGCCATGGGGGCTCAGTGGCAGAGTTCTCGCCTGCCATGCCGGAGACCCGGGTTCGTGCCTGCCCATGAAAAAAAAAGGGGGATTGGAGAATCCTTCCTTAGGCCACGGGGATGAAATGATCTGAAGGAAAAAAGGATTGAAGGGAGAGAGGAATGAGGAGGGTCTAGGTGGCCCTAACTGACAGAACAAACACACTTCCTCCCCACCGCCCATCTCAAGCTAAGTGCTGAGTAGAGCTCTTCTAGTTGTCACTGAGAGATCATAAGACTTAGAGGAGGAGGCTCCAGTATTGTGAGTTTTAGGATAAACAGAGACTCGGGTTCCTGTTACAGATGGAATGAAATTCAGGAAGTAGAGGTTGGGTAAGCAAGACTGCAACTTCACCTTCAACTTCAGCCCTTCCAGGGGCTTTAATTCTTATTCATATTTGCTACCATTGTCCTTGGTGGGTAAAACTCGTAGGAAAATTCTCAAAAAAAGGCTGTGTCCCTGCTTTTAGCACAGGAGCCCGGTGGGGAAGCTGAGTCTGTTGTGTGCTGGCCTGGGACCAGAGGAGAGGGCCCTGGCTCAGAGGAGCAGGTGGTGGCCATGGAAGGGAGCAGGCATTATCCATCCCTCACCACTGTTATTCACACCAGCAAAGAACATGGGAGCTGTGTGGCAGGGGGACAGACAAAGGAAGGGGAAATTCATTTTCCTCTCCTTTTCAGTACCATGCGCTTTGCCTTCTCAAATCAAACTCCTTAATTCAGGCAAGATGAATAATCAGGATCCCACACTGAAACCATAAAGTGCACATTTTTCCCCTCATTCAAACTATAGTATAATGGTCAGGTTTTCTATTTTGAATGTATTGTGGATAAACTGTTTCTGTGAGAAAAAAGTATTTATCCAAGTTCTATAATTCATAAGTGAACTTTTGTATTACAGCCCATTTGTATTTTGGGTATTGCATGTGATTTTAAATGATCACTGCTATGGCTAAATATAGGGAAAATGTTGATAGGATTTTTAATAATTTTTTTTAAGGATCCTATTTTATATATGTGTTTGTTTTCAAATCCAAAGACAGTGCCTTAATGGCTAAATAAAGCCAGTGTCCTTTCAGTAGGAGTACTTGACAGGCATCTACTTGAAGATAAATATGCTTGATAATGACTGTATAGAAATCCATAGTTAAAGGTCTTAGAATAAATGAAACTTGCACCGAAATAATTTTAAATCTTTTGGGTCTCTCATGGGCACGTACCTAGGCAAACTGCCTCTACAAAAGTGGACAAAATTAGTATTCTGGGGGAGAAATGATGGAGGTTTTCGATCCATTTTTGGTGGATGGTTTGATGCAGAAATGATTATGGGATTATCGCTTTCAGAAAGAAAGCTTAAATGAACCTGTAGGCTTTTGTCAACAAGGGGAATTAAAACTTATTTCCTCTCTTTCATCATTTAGTTAATTACACTTAAGCGGAAGCTGTTTCCCAGGAGGAGGATACTCAAAGAAGCCAGTCCCGATCGAATCAGAGTGTAGGAGGTCTTCACTGGAGCGTCACCTACCTCAGCGTTTACTGAGTGTTTCGAAGCTTGGTGTCGCGGCCACGTGCTCATGCTGTCATACGTAGCCAGCGCTGCCTGAGGAAGCAAGAGTGCAGCGCAGCACTTGTTTTGTGGTATGAATGCAGACTGCTGGCTGGGAACCGTTCACCCGTTTGCTGGACACTTGTGCGCTGAGCAACTCTGAACTGGTTTTACTTCTTAAATTATTTGCTCATGGATCTGTCCTTTTAAATCAAAAGACTCACTGATGAGAACACTGTAATTTCCCGTTAGCAGTCCTTGCAAGCTAACTTGAATGGAAGCTGATACCAGCTTGGAAGCAACTGGTTAAGATGCCCAAATACTCTTTGAGTTCCAAAGCCAATTGCTAGGCTTTCGCTATTTTTTTATGTTTCCATTTCCCATTTTAAAAATAAGTAGCTACTAAGTTAAACTAGTTATTCTTGCTTTCAATAACAATGAATTGGGTTGTCTAAACATGTTTTTATAGATGTTATTTAAATTATGCAGCAATATCACCTTCAATTGGCAACACCTAAATTAGGGGTTTTAGGGTGGCGAGTGGTGTCTCACTGCTGAGGAGTTCAGCGACTGACACCTGAAATACTTCTTGGTTATTTTCTTCAGCTCCTAAGAATGCTGTGATCTCTTGTGGAGGCCTAATCACAAAGGGCTAGAGTTAAGCAGCTGTGCTGCTTATATGATATAATTATGTTTTAGAAATGTATATATTCAAACAGAAGTGCCTCCTTTTAGAAGTGAGTCATGCTGATGGTACTGGCACTCTACAGCGGTGTCTCGTTTAATGCTCACCATGAATTCCAGTAGCTATTGGACAGAGCAGGGATCAGCATACTTTTCCCGTACAAGGCCAGATGATAAATATTTTAGGCTTCAGGCCACATACGTCACTTTGTCTTTCCTTTTTTCTTTTTACAATTCTTTAAAAATGTAAAAAATGTGAAAAACATGTACAAAAACAGGCCATTAGCCAGATTTGGCCCACAGGCTACAGTTTGCTGTCTCTACACATAGAGAATTAGTATTTTTATGTATGGATCACCCCTGCCATTCAGCTGTATTTTATGTCACTGTACAGTGGATTTGTGGAGACCAGATTCCATGACTCCTTTTGAACTCTCCAGCAAGTATTTCAGATCATGATGTCACAGTATTCTTTCAAAATAGCACACATATTTTGTAAAAAGAACTTGAAATGTAAATACTGTGGATGTGCTTTAAGAGTTCTGTATTTCAAAAACTGAAGTCTCATAAAAAGTTACGTTTTGTCTGATGCTTTGAGTTTTAATTTATTGTTATTTAGATTCAGCAGTTACTTGAGTGCCTATGCAGTGCCTATACAGGTTCTGACAAGGTAACTTAAGATTTTAGTTGTCTGTACTGAACCCCACTAAAATAGGTGTAGAGCGGTGCAAGGAGAGGATAGGATTATATAGTACTGCAGAATGTTGTTTTATAGTGGAAAATTAGGCTCTAAATGGGGTTTATCATATGATAAAATTTAGGTATCATTCTAGAAGTAGAGAATTTATTTTTAAAAAATTGTGTAGTGAAATGAATATTTGGGTGTGATAAAGATTTCTCTGGTTAGATGAACACAGTCCACAGGTAATTAAGAGCTTATGGGATGGATGATAGAATTCATGGTCATTTAGAACAGAGTAACCTCAGAAGTTCCTGAGTCTAATGGCCTTCAAAAAGTTTAAAGCTTTGGAACAATTAGTTCCAATGAAATTCAGTAGAATGCCTATGTGTAATACAGAAGAAGGAAAGCTGCTCAGCCTGCCGCATCCCCAAGGCAGTAAGCGGGCATATTTTGAAAACGCTGCCTGGACAACCTTGTGGTTTTTCAGTGAGGAAAGCAAGGCCAGGAAGATGACGTGACTTGTTGAAAGTCTCATAGCCAGTTGGAGCTGGAGGTGACAATGCAGCCCAGGCTGCTGTCGCCCCCACCAGACAGCATGCGTGTGGGTGAGGGGCATGCGCTCTGTGATCAGTGCCGGACCTCAGGTCCTGGGTCCTGCACTTTGGGTATGTTTTCAGCACATTCTTTTAAAATGTGGGCGATAATACTGTATCGGCATCACGGGTT
>PVIY010031888.1:0-29476 GCA_004026745.1 Myrmecophaga tridactyla | reverse complement strand
GTATTTGTAGGATGGATGTGGAGCAGGCTGCAGGGCGCAGGGTGGGGCACAACAGTGTGGTGATACGTTGCAGTACAGGTATAGGCACAGGTTTGGGACACTGTGAGTGTGGGCGTTCAGCAGCGGGGAGGATGTGGCTGTGCCAGCACACAAGTCTGGGTGACGGGGCCCTAGTGTACGCTGGTCTAGGGTGCAGGGCCCTTTGTCAGTCTTTTATTAGATGCATTTCAAAGTAAGCTGCAAACATTATTACGCTTATGAAAACAATATGAAATGTTAGAAGCATTTTACCTTTCTGAGGTGGTCCTTTCCGAGATGTTTAATAAATTTCCACACTGTATCAGTTGCCATTTCCCTCTATAGTCCTTTCTAATCAGGGATAGGTCCTCAATTTTGTTGTCTTTTATGACCTTGATACTTTTAACAAGTCCTGATTGGATATTTTAAAAAATTCAGGTCTGTCTGTTGTTTTCTCATGATTGGACTGAGGTGATGCCTTTTGGTAAGAATCCCATAGAAGTGATGCTATATTCTTGCATTTGCATCATACCAGGAGTGACTGACTTGATGTTGCTCTGACTTGTTACCATGGATGTTAACTCACTGCCTAGTTAAGATGGTGAATGCCAGCATTCTCCACTGAACACCACTTTGTCTTTGGTAATTAACAGGAATCTTATGGAGAGAAACTCTGAGACTACGTCAATATCCTGTTTCTCACCATACTTTCGCCAACTAATTTTAGCATCTAGTGATGCCTCTTGCCTTCTAACAATTGCTGGGTTTTGCCTACTGGTAATTTTCTATTTCTGCCATTCCTTTTCCATTTTTAATTTGGAATTCTGCTTTAAGGAAGAGCTGTCCTTTCTCCCTTGTTTATTACTCATTTATTTATATTGATATGAACTCATTTATTTGATGGGTTACAATCCATCACTGTCATTGTGGATTTTACTTATCACATAAACATCATTACTGCTCAAGGCATCCCAGATTTGGCCAGTGGATGCTCCTTCAAGTTAACACCTTTGTCTTTTCTGGCACATTCCTCTCATTTTTTACACACCCCCTTACTTTTTTTGGCACTATAAGCTATTCTATGTTATTCTTATATTTTCCATGTCCTAATCCTAGAATCAACCATGTTTCCAAGGACAGCTGGTTCCTTTTTAGAGAAGTCTACCTTATACCATAATTTATTAAATAGCCTCTTACTGAGAAACAGTCTGTTTCCATATTTTCACTATTACAAACAATGATGCAATGAACATTCCTTGAAAGGAATTAAAAAGAAAAAAGGGGAAGGCAGAAGAAAAACAAGTGCAACATGCATTAATGCTGTTTCTTTTTCACTTTATTTATTGTATAGTATAACATACATACAAAGCAAAGAAATAAAAAAGCAATAGTTTCCAAAGCACTCTTCAACAAGTGGTTACAGGACAGATCCCAGAGTTTGTCACAGGCTACCATATGATCCTCTCATATTTTTTCCTTCTAGCTAATCCAGAATATAGGAGGTTAGAGGGCTTAAAATAATTTTTTATCATCACAATCGACTTTTTTCCTTCTTTTTTGTGAAAAATAGCATATATACAAAAAAGCTATAAATTTCAAAGCACAGTACCACAATTAGTTGTAGAACAGATTTCAGAGTTTGACATGGGTTACAATACCACAATTAGTTGTATGACATGGGTTACAATTCCACAATTTTAGGTTTTTACTTCTAGCTGCTCTACAATACTGGAGACTAAAAGATATCAATTTAATGATTCAGCATTCATATTCATTTGTTAAATCCTATCTTCTATGTTTAACTCCACCGTCACCTTTGATCTTTCCATACCTCTCTTTATGGGTGTTTGGGCTATGGCAATTCTGAATTTTTGATATTGGAAGAGTCTGTCACTAATACCGGGTAGGTAGATGGAACTACTTGATGCTCAGGAGAGGCTGGGCTAGATTTCAGGACTTATGGACCAGGGACCCATCTGGAGGTTGTAGGTTTCTGGAAAGTTACTCTAGTGCATGGAACCCTTGTGGAATCTTACATATTGCCCTAGGTGTTCTTTAGGATTGGCTGGAATTGTCCTAGTTGGGGGTTGGCAGGTTATGATAGGTAGCAAGGTCTAACTGAAGCCTGCATAAGAGCAATACCCATAGTAGTCTTTCGGCTCTATTAGAACTCTCTCTGCCACTGATACTTTATTATTTCCCCCTTTTGGTCAGGATGGAATTGTTGATCCCATGCTGCCACGTAATGCTGTTTTTATGTAAGAAAAAATCAGAATACCAAAATTCTGCTTCCAATGAGAAGGGAAATCATTTTAAACAATTATCATTAAAATACAAAAGTAGTCATTTTATACATGGAGCAGATATGTAATACTTATGCCAATGGATAATTACAATGGAAACCAATATCTAGGGCCACTTCAATGACTCATTTATGACACTACATAAATACTTTCTTTTATAGTTTTTAGGGCTTGTATCTTTAAATTCTGATTCATTTTTATTTAATGACTGGCTATTTTCCAACTTTTTCTGTTTTTCCCCCCTTCTCCAATGTGCAGTATACCTAAGGCTTATCAATGGATATTTTTGACCGGTGATGCTTTAGAATATTTTCTTAGATCAGTATCAGGACAGCACAGGTTAGTCTCTCCCTGACTACTGCAAAACAATACACATTTGCCTACTGAATTGGCTGCTGTCCTGAGACAGACTGTATTGTACCCATCATAGACTGAACTTCAATCATCTGTTTTAATAGCAGTAAAGCCCTTTTTCACTAATTCTCCAGGGGAGTCGGTCAATCAGCCAGAGTTGAAAATTAATCCACAACTGCAAGAAGCAAGATATTCTTGGCACTCAAAATCAAAGATATGAGGGAAGCGTTGAGAGGTGTCATTAGATGACCTTAAACACAAAAATACCTTGTATACGATTTGGTTACTAAGGAAATCAATCCAAGAAAGAGTTCATTTGTGGTTTGTTCACTCTGCTAGGTCTCTGGGCAGAGTAGCACCCAGGACAAACATCATGGTTATACAGCATCACATCTAATAGTGACCTTTTTAAAACTATTTAAACCCTAATATGCCCAATTAATCAAGTCACTCTATTTATCTTAACTGGTGATAAGAAAAGCCACTGCTAATATTGTCAAAACCCTACTTCAATGTAAAGCACATACCACAGAATTGCACAGATCTCGTTTAATGACCAGGGCACATCCATTTTTCCCCTCTCCCATATGGTTTGGTCTCAACTCATGGTTGGTTTGGGAGGACTGAGACCAGGTGACACGTTCAGTTCCACTCTGACATCAAATGCAACTACATGGCTGAGTGTGCTTAGACAACAAATGAAACTTACTTTATTTCTCAGTCCCCACTTATATGAAGTCTTGCCAAGATACAGGTATTCCCTTCAAGATGAAATACTCTACTCAGTCATACTGTGCTTCCTAAAATACCTTCCTAAAGAGGAATTATTTTTAGATGCAAAGGAATTTGCTTAACAGCAGCTAGTTTTAAGGAGAGTTAAAAGGGAAAAATAGGTGCTTTTAGTGAAGCAGACTCAGTTATTTTTTCCCTCCAGCAAGTTGGTAAATAATGACTAATGGCCAGAAAAACTATTCCTTTCAGACAAGCAGCCCATTCTAGATGCCTGATTTCCTTCATCTACCCAGGAGACTCATAAACCAGCTCAGGAAAAAAATCCATTTATTTATTTATTTATTTTGGTGGTGGTGGTTGCGGGGGGGTACATGGTCCAGAAATCAAACCTGGGTCTCCCGCATGGAAGGTACTACACGTTCTACCATTGAACCACCTGTGTACCCAAGAATCTACTTTTTAAGGGAGAGATTTTGAGAAGCCTGATATTTTATGATAAGAATAGGCTCACAGAGACAAGCATCAATATCAGACAACATGAGTATTTTGAAATACACAACTTTTCCCTCAAAGAAACATGTCAATGTTCTAACGCCAAAATACTTTAGTTTTCTGGTCTTTTTTTTTTTTTTGTATGTTGTATGGCAGGGTCACATTTCATTCTTTATCCATTTGAGTATCCTGTTTTTGCAGCACCATTTGTTGAATTTTTGTTTGTTCGTTTTTGTTCTGTTTGCTCGTTTTTTTGTTTTGGGGAAGTACATGGGCCAGGAATTGAACACAAGTCTCCCATATGGCAGGCGAGAATTCTACCACTGAACTACCCTTGCACCCGCCAGATTTCTGATCATTTTCAATAGGCTGATTACTAAGAAAGGCAAGAGGGCCAAAATCTTCTCTGTTCCCTATTTTGGGAACAAAAACTGTAAGCTGGACTTAAGTTGAAAACCTCCCAGCTGTCCTTCCACGTCCCACTGAAATATAGCAACTCTAAAACCACCTATGTAAGATTCAAGATTAATTACAAAAATTGTCAAGTCTCCTTCTCTCATATTCCTGGAAGGGAAACAAGTTCTGAATTCTTGACTATAAATCTTCACTCTGGCTTGAGAAAAAGAGCAATAATATTAAATACAGAAATAGTTACCTGTATAAGCTAATCAAATACAAAATTCTAAGCCCTGGGAAAGTCTGGTTACTTTAGCTAGGCTATATATTTGCAGTTATAGCCCTAAGAAGAAAGCCATTACTGAATCAATAGCCCTAAAGTTCATTTACTTTAGCTAATAACGAGATATGGAAATCTCATATAATTAGAACAAAATAGCATGAAATAAACCTACAACAAACGACTGATCATTTCAGTTTTTAAGTTAGTAATATTAGGATCTGTGGAAAATCTATTCTGCAATTAATTTCATGAGACATATCTGCTCTATGTTGTCCTTTAAGCTTCCCAAAGTTTTGAAAGCTCTGATTATTCTTCAGTCACCCCTCAATAGCAGTGAGTAGCCAAGGTTATATAAACCAACTGAGCTACTTTCTTAAGCTTATATGAAAATTTAAGCACATTTAAATACTGCATATGGTGAAATCTAGTGGCTAGAACTGTATTATGTTCTAGACAGTGAAACTCAGAGCCAAAATATAAATAACCACCAGCTCCAAGACTGACTTATGCCACTGGCTTCTCCCTCCTCCTGTGTTCCATTCCCTCCCCTGTCCTTCCACAGGTTCTTGCCCGTGGGGGTTACATCTTGCCATGTGAAGCATCCAGCACCTCTCAGCCCATCCCTGTGAGTCGCCACTCCTTGATCTCTACGGTCATATCCTTCAACACCTCCAACTTTTACTATTCTCAGCAACCCCTTCTCTATATATCTTCCTCTTTTCACTAATTTCCTGCATGCTGTTAAGCTCCTAATCATCTTTCAGGGCTTATCAGAGGTGACTCTAGTTCACCAAAAATACATAGCATTGCAACAGGACTGATTGGAAAAATTCAGAAATGGTTAGCACAATACTACCTGATTGAAGTACAATAATGTTAGTACACTGAATGAAGTGGAATGTGAGAATGAAAGAGGGAGAAGGAATGTGGGCACATATGAAACCAGAAGGAAAGACAGATGATAAAGACTGAGATGGTATAATAGCAATGCCTAGAATGTACAATGACAGTGGTTAAATGTACAAGTTAAAAAATGTCTTGCATGAAGAAGATCAAAGGAATGTCAGTATTGCAGGGTGTTGAAAACAGATGGTCATCCATATTTTAAAACTTCAACTTCTGTGTGAGACTAAAAGCAGAAATGTTTATTTGGTGCAAAATTTATATTTTGACTAGTGCATTTCCTAACTTAACTTGGGTTTAACTGAACACCATAAGTACATGGAACCTTGAATAGGGCATGAGATTTTATTGGTTTGTTCAGGTTACTGTGATGCCCTGATAAATCCTAGAGTGATTTGAACAGTGAATAAAGAAGTATTTGTAAAGTCCCCTTGGGGGAATGGGAAGAAAGGAGGAAAAATTCAGTTTCCCCATTTGGAGAATTCCTGATATTCTCGCAAGCAGTGGGGACAACCAAATCAATAGACTGAGCCCTCGATCTTGGGGTTTGCCCCTATGAAACTTATCCCTGCAAAAGATAGACTAAACCTACTTAAAACTAGGCCTAAGAGTCACCCCCAGAGAACCTCTTTTATTGCTCAGATGTGGCCTCTTTCTCTAAGCTGACACAATAAGCAAACGCACTGCCCTCCCTCTCTCTACGTGGGACATGACTCCCGGGGGTGCAAACCTCCCTGGCAACTTGGGACAAAAATTCTGGGAAGAGCTGGGACTCGGTATCAAGGTATTGATAAAACCTTCTCAATCAAAAAGGGGAAGAAAGGAATGAGACAAAATAAAGTCTCATGGTGATCATGGTGATGAATATATAACTATGTGATGATATTATGAACCATTGATTGTATACTATATATAGAATGTTTGTATGTCAAGAGCATTTGTATGTTTGTTAAGGTTTACAATAAAAATATTAAATAAATAGCATTAACCATAAGGTTTGTGAGGTTAAAAATGGCAAGTTCCAATTTAAACAAGGTACAAAGCAAAGATGGTACAGCAGAGCATAATTCCCCAAGAAGCAATAAATGTACTATTGCCTAATACATCATTAGTGTGGCTTCTGAGTTTATAATTCTAGGCCTGGCCATTAACACAAAGATTCTTTTAACACTAGTTAATAATCTGTCAAGAAAGCACAGCCCCATAATTTAGTGCAAAGTCAAAAGTTCAGCAAGTAGATTTAGTGACTGCCTTCTAACCAATAAACTATGGAAAGTAAAAGAGAGTGATTTTACAGTGGATAAACCTGGCAGATGGCACTTTACCCTAGTGGTCAAAGTTAACATTACCAGAAATAAATCATGTTGATAGTCTGTACCCCTGACATGGTGCAACAAAAAGGACACTCTGTGGTCTTCTTCCTCAAATCCCACACCCCCAGTCTAATCACAAAAATCAGACAAACCTTAATTGAAGGCTCTTCTACAAAATACTTAACCAATACAAATGAAGATTGTTAAGGTCATGAAAACCAGGGAAAAATCGTGAAACTGTCATAAATTAGAAGGGACAAAGGAGACCTGAAAACTAACTGCAGATTCTGGATGTGGATCCTGGATTAGATCCTGGAACAGAAAAAGGACATTAATGAAAAACTGTTAAACTCCTAATAAAGACTGTAGTTAATAGTGATATACCAATGTTACTTTCTTAGTTTTGATAAATGTACCATGGTTATATAGAATGTTAACGCTAAGGGAAGCTGGGTGAAGAGAATATGGGAGTTTGTTACTATCTTTGCAATTCTTCTGTAAGTCTACAATTACTTAAAAAAATTTTTTTAAAAGTCCAGCAAGAGAAATGCTGAGATGATATGGAAAAATGGAAAGAGTACAGGATCTAGAAGCATGCTCAATTACAACTATCTCATAATTTGTGAAGTTTAAAGGTTGCAGTAATCTTTAATAAATAAAACATGCCAGTTATTTTAATAAAGATAAATTAATATAAGGAATTTTTAAACAGATATTGGACAACTAAAAAACAAAAAGAGGGCACTGAACTGATAGCGTAAGCAGCTATCACCCCTAGAAGCGTGCAGGAAGGGCCCTGTGAAGCCGGGACACAGATTTCTGGGAAAGGGGTATCCTTTCGCTGGTCCTGGGTTTATGAGGAGAAAAAAAGTTACCAACTGAAACGAGCAGCACCAGCATTGCTGAGAAAATGCTAGAAGGAACAGCGAGCAGACAAGCAGCAGCAGGCCCCTTCTCCTGTTCCAGGCGTGCAGAGCCCTCCAGCGCCCTCACTGGCGGGGTGTGGCCCAGAGCAGAGGGCAAAGGAGCAACACAAAGTAGTTCAGAAGGTGGTCTGGACTAACTGTGCTGCAGGTGAAGTGACTGTGTAAACTGTAGATGCTGCCCACTCATATTTATTATCATTTTCTCATTAAGCGCCTAGGCTAACTGCTTTCTCTCTTTTAAAACATATTTCACAATATGAATTAACAGAGGAATACCTCTGATAATTTCAGCATTTAAAATTTTAATAAATGGAAAATTTGGCTAAGGACTATATTCTATTCTATAACTAAAGTAAACTTTACCACAAAGTTCATTTATCAGTGCTGCCTTCTAAAGATAAAGCAGATGTCTTATTCAGTTTGCTAATAATCAGGGCAACTATTTTACCTGCTTGGCCTGGCAAGTGAATTTAAGAGTGATCAAGGTTAACATCACCAGTAATAAATCCAGTTGGTATTACATGTACCCCCAACAGGATGCAGTGAAATGGGCACTTACTTCTGTGGTCTTCTTCCCCAAAATCCATAACCCCAATTTAATCACAGGAAAACACAGATAAAACCAAATTGAGGGAACGTCTATGAGTCTGTGTAATGATTGCAGATAATCAACTGTTAAGCTATTTGACCCAGAAACATTTGGCTTTTATAGATTTGTAGAACATGTCCATTAAAATTTAAGGTTACCATGCATCTCTTTAAAGGATGAAACAGTTAATCAAAGTTTTCTTTGAAATACAACATCAGTAAGTATAGTTTCCCGTAAGATGGGGAGTACAATGACAACAGGAAACTGAGGTGAGAGTGTGCACACTTGCTTTCAATATGTTTCAAAGAAATTTCGAGGAAATTCCTATGACACAGATGCTTTATGGTTTCTCTGCTTACTACCACAGCAGTACTTTATGCTTTGGTTTGTTCAGCAATAGAGTGCTAAACAATAAGGCAAAAGTTTAAGAGTTTAGTGGCACATTTGAGTCAGGAATACTTGATATGAAGTAATGGTCCTTCCTCTGAGCTTCTATATCAGGCAACATCTGCATCTCGTTGTCGTTTCCCTTTTGCATTACAGCTGTGTATATGTGTCTGATTTTCCCTGCTAAGTTAGAAGACCGAGGGCAAAACCCATGTTATCACCCTGAGTGATGAGATCAGAATGCACAGAAGACAGAAATAGATACACACAGAATGACTCTATGAACAAGAGATCTTCAGAAGAGTACAGAAGGTGTTAATGGCAACTCACCCTTAGACCAAATGGCAGACCAGCACAAGAAATGCACACCAAACAACTGAAAACCACAAACTACATGTGCTTTTTAATAAAGGGTTTGTGAAGCAGTATGTATAAGTTTAACCAGGAGCCAAGACCCTCTGTTCTGCCAGTGAGCTCTGTATAAGATGGAGAATGACAATAATAAAACACGTACTATGACAGAAGCTGGAGGAGCTGGGTTCTTGCCTGGTTCTTCCGCTTATTTGCATGGAGACTTCGGGCAAGTAATTCACTGTCTCTGGGCATCAGTTTCTTCACACTTAAATGGGAGTGACAGCCCCTCTCTAAATCACAGGGTGATTAGGATCAAATAACAAAGTTCTGAAAATCATACAGCATTATGAAAATATAAATTATTGTTATAGTATAAGTTATCATTCATTAAACAACTGTATTTAGCATGCAATTTTGAATACCTGCAAAAAAGAATGTATGAATAAAATATCAGCAATTAGATGAGTATCTGTGCTGGTTTGAAAGGATGTATGTCCCCTAGAAAAGCCATGTTTTAATCAAAATCCCATTTCCTAAAGGCAGAATAATCCCTATTCAATACTGTATGTTTGAAACTGTAATCAGATCATCTCCCTGGAGATGTGATTTAATCAAGAGTGGTTGTTAAGCTGATTTAGGTGACGACATGTCTCTACCGATTTGGGTGGGTCTTGATAAGTTTCTGGAGTCCTATAAAAAAGGAAACATTTTGGAGAATGGAGGAGATTCCGAGAGAGCAAAGCAGAACGACATAGCCATGAAGCAGAGACCAGCAACCTTCAGAAATGAAGAAGGAAAACGCCTCCTGGGGAGCTTCATGAAACAGGAAGCCAGGAAAAGAAGCTAGCAGATGATGCCATGTTTGCCACGTGCCCTTCAAGATGAGAGAGGAACCCTGACTGTGTTCACCATGTGCCTTTCCAATGAGAGAGAAACTGTGACCGTGTTCGCCACGTGCCTTTTCACTTGAGAGAGAGACCCTGAACTTCATCGGCCTTCTTGAACCAAGGTATCTTCCCCTGGATGCCTTTGAATGGACATTTCTATAGACTTGTTTTAATTGGGACATTTTCTTGGCCTTAGAACTGTAAACTAGCAACTTATTAAATTCCCCTTTTGAAAAGCCATTCTGTTTCTGGATATATTGCATTCTGGCAGGTAGCAAACTAGAACAGTATCTCATCTATAAATCACAAAACCCTTGAAGTAAATACAATTAGGATATATCTCACTTTGTTGTGACCCTAGAGAATTGTTGTACATCTGTCACCCTATTAGAATTTAACCTCTTGGGAACTGCCCCCACCCTATTAGAATTTAACCTCTTGGGAAACCCACCCCCACCCCGGCCAAGGGGACATCTAAATTCTTACCACAATGAGAGGAGGCTCTTTGAGATTCTCAGTTTAGGATCAGAGGGGAAATGGAAGCCAATGTCTAAAATAAGTAAGAGTTAAGCAAGTGCTCCTTTTTTTTTTTTTTTTTTTTTTACTTTTTTTATCGTGAAATATAACCTATATACAAAAAAAGCAATAAATTTCAAAGTACATTTTAATAAGCAGTTATAGAACTGATTTCAAAGTTTGTATGAGTTCCACAATTTCAGGTTTTTCCTTCTTGCTGCTCCAAGACACTGGAGACTAAAAGAAATATCAATATAATGAATGATTCAGCAGTCATACTCATTTGTTAAATCCTATCTTCTCTTTTATAACTCCTCCTTCTCCCAATCTTTAAGGGTATGTGGGATCTTCCCTTTCAAACTTTTTCAAGTTGAAAAGGGGTATTGACACTATGGAGTAGGGGGATGGAACTAATTGATGCTCTTGGAGAGGTTGGCCCCTCTAGGTTTCAGGACTTATCTGGCCCAGGAACCATCTGGAGATTATAGGTTCCTGAAAAATAACTTAGTAAGTGAAACTTTATTATAGAGTCTCAGATAGAGCCCTGGGGTATTCTTTGGGGTTTACAGGAATACTGTTAGTTGGTGCAAGCTCTCCTTTTACATGTTGTGACCCTGGTGACCTAACAAACACACATGACTTCTGCAGCACTATCTAAAACAACAGCGAGTAGCTTCTCACTCAGGCAAGTCCATGATGAACAGCTTCTGGGAAAGTTAACTTGCAGTGAGATCAAGGCAGCTACTGCTCAAGATCAGAGAATAACTACTCAGGATGAAGGCTGCTGATGCGGAAGCAATCCTGACCGGCAAACCCTCCCTGCCACATCTATACACAATTATCTGGGGGTACTGTTTACCGACCCTTAGGGGCACAAATCCGCAAATAACAGGGATCCCTGGGCTACACAGAAATCAGGCCTCAAATAACGCAATGGTGTTTCTATTAACCACTGCTCCCTCTCCAGATGCATTCTCTTTTTTTAAGTTGGGTTTACTGAGTTATAATTTCTAAGTTATAACTTACATACAGTAAAATTCACCCTTTTGGTGTACAGTTCTATAAATTTTGACAAATGTATACAACTGTGTAAAAATCACAATCAAGAAACACAAAAGTCCCCTTATGCCCCTTTGGAGTCAACCCCTTCCTCCACCCCTATTCCCTGGCAACCACTGATCTGTTTTCAGTCCCTATAACTTCGCCCTTTCCAGAATGACAAAAGACATCCCCCCTTACAATGCTTACATCCAAAAGCCAAAGGCCTCATTGTATAGTATTATACACAACTAGGTTTCCTTCCAGTTTAGATAAACTTTTAACATTAAAAAGAAAAATAAATTACTGTAGCTGGAACTAAATATAGACTGTTAAGCTAAAAAGCTTAAATTTCAGTAGAATGTTTTTCTCCCTCAGTGAAAAGGAAACCTCTCCTGTCAAATATGGCTTGACCTTACGACGAATTATCTTATGCCTAGTAAAATATTGAAGTTTCACCAATTTCTGCAAGAATCATTCAAAAGCTTCCAACACAACTTATGGCTGACAGAAAAGAAAGCACAAAGAATGTATGAATGCAAAAAAAGAGATAATCAAGAATCCTGTGACAAATGTTGAGCTAGTATAATTACAAACTTTTTATCACAACAATGTGACAGATCAGACACATGAATTTACCTCTGCTTCCTCCCAAGCCCCCACTGAAATGACAGAGATGGGATTTTTAAAGGCAGATAAAAGGAAACACACACACACAACAAAAGAAAACTTAGGTAAATGGGACTTCATCAAAATTAAAAACTCTTGTGCCTCAAAGACTTCATCATGAAAGTAAAGACAACCAGTGGAAGAAACTATTTGGAAACCACATATCTGATAAAGTTTTACTATCCAGAATATATGAAGAAACCCTTCAACTTAATAAAAAAACAAACAATCCAATTTAAAAATGGGGCAAAAAAATGTTCAAAAAATGATCGTGGTGATGAATACACAACTATGTGATGACAGTGTGAGCCACTGAGTATAATCATTTCAAGAATGTTTGCATGTTTGTTCATTGTTTATAATAAAAATATATGTTTTAAATGGGACAAAAGACTTGATTAGATATTTCTCCAAAGAAGATATACAAATAGCCAGAAAACACATGAAAGGATACCCAATATTATTAGTCATTAGAAAATGCAAATCAAAACCACAATAAGATACCATTTCACACCCATTAGAACAGTCACCGTTAAAAAAATGGAAAAATGACAAGTGTTATAGAGCAGTGTAAAGCGGCACAGCCACTGTGGAAGAGAATTTGGTGGTTCCTCAGAAAGCTAAGTATAGAACTACCATATGACCTAGCAATTCCACTACTAGGTATATACCCAAAAGAACTGAAAGCAGGGACTAAACAGATATTTTCACACCAATGTTCACAGCAGCATTATTTACAATTGCCAAAAGATGGAAGCAACCCAAGTGTTCAACCGATGAATGGATAAATAAACTATGAGATATATATGCAGTGAAATATTATTCAGCTGTAAAAAGGAACAAAGTCTGGATACATGTGATAACATGGATGAACCCTGACAACATCATGTTGAATGAAATAAGCCTGGAGAGGGGAGAGAAGAGGAAAGGGGAGGGGAAGAGTAAGGGAAGGAGGGGGAGGAGGGGGGGGAGGGAGGAAGAGAGGGAGGAAGGCAGGCAGGCACGCAGGCAGGCAGGCAGGAAGGAAGGACAGAGGGAACAAGAACTCGAGCTCCTACTTCACATCATACCCTCAAATCAATTCCAGATGGGTAGCAATCCTAAATGGGAAAGGTAAAACAACATTATTAGAGTAAAACATAGAGAGCATCTTTATGATTTTGGCATAGGAAAGACTTCTTAAATAGAATATAAAAGGGTGCCACCATATAAAAATTTATTAAATGGACTACAGTAATATTTAGAACTTTTGTTCATCAGAAGACACCATTAAGAGAGTGAAAAGGCAGGCAGAGACTGGGAGAAGATAGGTGCAATACATTTATCTGATGAAGAATTCCTATCTCCTTACTAAGAGAGAATAAGCAGACTAATAGAAAAATGGACAAAATATTTGGACTGACACTTTGCAAAGAAAGAATCTAACTGGCCAATAAACACATGAAAAGAAAAGGAGGTCAACCTATCCGTCATCAGGGAAATATAAACTTCCACCAGAATGGTTAAAATGAAAAAGATGAAAAGCATTAAAGGCTCTTAAAAACTGCTGGTGGGAGTATAAAATGGCACAATCACTTAAAAAAACTATTAAGCAGTGCTTACTATGGCACACTCCACCTACCCCCAGCACTTACTGCTAGCTGCATTTCTAACAGATACACATCACATGCTTAACAAGGCCATGTAACAGAAAGTTCATAGGCGCACCACCAGCAATGGCTAAGATACCCCAAAAAGAATGCCAAGTGCCCATAAACAACAGAGTGGATAAATTGTGGTATATGCACACAATGGAATATGACACAACAACGAAAACCAACAAACTATTGCTATATGCAGTAAGATATGAAATTTCATAAACATGTTGACTCAGAGAAGTCAGACATAAAAGAGCACATGATTCGGCTTCTATAAAGTTCAAAGCAGTATAGTGGTGACTTTGGAACAGAGGTGGCAGCTGTAAGGGGGCACAAGGGGAGCTTCTGTAGGGCTGGTCATGATCTAGTACTTGATCTGGATGCTGGTTATAGAAGTGTGTTCATTTATGAAAATTCAAGCTCATGTGTATGATTTGTCAACTCTCAGTAGAGTTATTTTTCAATAAATACAAATTTTTTAAAATGAGAAGCCAACCTTACGTGAATAGGTATAGAATGATCTCCAAGTATACTATTAAATAAAAAGCAAGGGCAGAAGTGTGTGCTGGATGTGTAGTGGACATGCGGACATGCCACCTACACCCCCTCACCTGGTCTGCATGCGTGACCCCCAGCTGCTGAGAATGTTGCTACAAACAGCTCACAGCTGCTCCTTCTCCAAAAACTGGGAAGCAGAGCACCTGGTCTGACAAGTGCCCCTGATTTCCACCTCCCCCCATCCATGCCATCCCATTACCTCAAGATGGGACTAACTCTGTGATGCAGATTGTACTCAAAAGCTTCTAATTAAAATAACAATAATAATTTAAAAAACATTATGCTAAGTGAAAGAAACCAAACACAAAGTACTACGTATGGTATGCATTTGTATAAAATGTAACTAGAAATAAATCTATAGAGATAGAATTAGATCAGTGGTCATGTAGGGTTGGGAAAGGATAGAGGGACTGAGAGGTAACTACTAAGGGGCATGAAGTTTTCCTTTTTTGGAGCAATGTAAATGTTCTAAAATTGAATATTGTGATGAATGTGCGACTCTGTGATTATATTAAAAGCCACTGATTGTACACTTTGGATGGACTGTATAGTATGTGAATATATTTCAATAAAACTGCCTTAAAAAAAGGCTTCCTAGTGTGACCAGGCTGAAGTGAGTCGCTGCCCAGACCACATTGTTTCTTTGTTCTATCCCCCTGCCCTATGTGGTTTCTGTTATTTTCCCCTTCTCCTGAGAGCATTCCTTCAATAAATAGCTTTCATAAAGGCTTTCCTTCCAGACAACTTGACCTAAACAAGCTTATTTACTTGAGAACCATGAACCCCCAGACTCAGTGGGCCTGCATAGGGGCCTGTTCACACCTTGCTTGAAGACTATGCAGGGGTCTCAAATGAGGCAAGCACCTGACAAGACAATGTTTGCTTGCCACAAGATCTGCCCTCATCCTCCCTCCTGGCCACAGACCCACAGTGAGGGTCAAATCTCGGTATAACTCAGCTTGGAACATTCTGGGCCATACAGGCCACAGGTGCAGGAGGGCCTGACTAACTGCACTAGCAGGAACCCGAGTCCAAGTGGATCCTGAGGATGCTGGACCAAGGGATGTGGAACATAAAGCTGGGTGAGGGAGAGTCTATTGATGTGGGGACATTCTCCCATGACACAGAATTAATACCCTGGCAAGAGCCCTAGATCTAATTTGCTGCTGGAGGGTCTAATATGCTGCTGGAGGGCAAGGGTTCTTGGGAGCCTGAAAAAGTGAGCCTACATTAAAGAATTCCAGAACTGCCACAGCAGTCACTGGAGGAAAAGACCAAAAGACTTAGAGAAGTAGTCATGCTAGAATAGGTCTGCCACATAAAACTGGAAAGCCCACTAGCTGACAACGTCCTTTGGGGACAGGGAGGGGGAAGGCTGGCAGATGCCCTGATTACCAAAGCCTAGATTCTGCCTCTCACATCAGTTACCAGCGTAAACTCGGCGATTCGTTCCTGCTACAACCTGAGTTCAGATTCCTATTAAATCTCATTTGGACATCTGGTTCCCCTGTATCCACTCTCACAAACCTCTATTTCATCTTCTACATTGCCATCTAGTTGCTTCCAAAATATAGACTCTATGACTCCAGTGTAAAACGCACTAGTGGTTCCCCACATCTATAGGATCAAAATCCAAAGCCAGCAGGAAGGTGGACAAGGCCCGCCCTGGACTAAGCCTGGCTCTACAGTGTTATCTCTTGCTGTGTCTCTCCATCCCCTGGACGCCACACTTCAGTCATGTGTAATCATCTGTGGCTCACAGACCTCACCTTGGTTAGATGCCTCTGTGACTTTGCTCACTAGCCTCTCCCCTAACATGTTCACACGTCCTGGCAATATGATAAATTCCTTTGGAGCAAGGATTGCATTTTATTTGTCTTTCTATTTCTAGTGCCCATCTATAGTGCCTAACATTAGCCTGGAATATCATAGGCGTTCAATAAAATGTTTGTTAAATAAAATGAGTGAAGGAATCAAACAATCATTTACGTAATGAGGGGGGGGAAGACCAACAATGGGCATGACCTAATGGTTACTTAATAGAATAATAACCAAATTAACACAAGGACAGAGAAAAACTATTTCCTCCTGTTTCTCAACTTTCTTCTCCCAGTGAATAGTTTTATAACCCAAACTGGTTTTGAAATTCCTAGGAAAGATAATCCACTAGGTTAACAGCTATTAAAAAGCTTCACATCTTTTCCTTCATACATCCCAGAAAAGTTTCTTCTCCAGAGAAATATAACCCCCTTCCATACCTTTAAATCCACAAAACTATACCTTGAAGTCTACATGACAGAGAGACAGAGCTATGACCCTGTCTCATACCTCGGAATACTGCAGTAGTTCTAATCTACAACACTCTGTTCAATAACCTCAGCCAGTGTAGCACCATGAGCTAAAGAAAGGATCAAATGTAGGTGATGTTTTTTACATGAATATGTTCAAGTAGTAGTATCAAAGTTTCTCCCCTAAAATACTTTTTAACTACAAAGGGAAGGATAATAATTCTACAGTGGAGAAACCCAGCAAAAACCACCTTAACTAAGTGATCAAGGTCAACATCACAAGTAATTAGTCATCAACATCATGAATCCTGTGATATGATTCACTGGGAAGGACAGAACGGCACTTCAGTGGGATTCTGGCCAAAAATTCATAACCTCAGTCCAATCATGAGGAAATATCCATACAAATAAAAACCTGAGAGTCATTCTACAAATAATATTCTTCAAAAGTGACAAGGTCATGAAAGACAAGGAAAGACTGAGGAACTGCTACCAACAGTGCAGGAGACTAAGGAGAAATAACAACTAAATGCAATCAATGTGGGATCCTAGACAGTTTCCTGGAACAAAAATGAGGCACTGGTGGGAAAACTGGTGAAATTCAAATAAAGTCTTTAGTTTACAGTCTAGTATCAGTGTTAAGTTCCTGGTTTGGATCACTGTACTATGGTTATGTAAGATGTTAACGTTCAGAGAAGCTAAATAAGGGTTATATAGAAAATCTCTATAATATTTTTGTAGCTTTTCTGTAAGTCTAAAATTAATTAAAAATACATTTTTAAAAAATCCAACAGGGATTTGAAAGAATAATGCAAGATTGTAAAATAGTGCCACCACTTTGGAACACAGGGCAGTTTTTGAAGAAGTTAAACATAACATTATCAAATGACCTAGCATTTCCATGCCTATGTATATGCCCAAGAGAAGTGAAAACACAGGTACCCTGAAAAACAAGTACATGAATGTTCCCAGCACACTATTCATAATAACCCCAAAGTGGAAACAACCTAAATGTCCATCAACAAATGAATCATTAAACAAAACGTGGTCTATCCATACAGTGGAATATTCTCGGCCATAAAAAGGAATGAACTACTGATACACACTACAACAGGATGAAACTTGAAGCTATTGCGCTAAATGGAAGACACCAGATGCAAAAGACCACATAGTGTATGATCCCATTGTTAGGAAATGTTCAGAATAGGCAAATCTATAGACATAGAAAGTAGATTAGTGGTTTCTAGAGGCTAGGTGGTGAGGAGAATGAGCAGAGTCAGGGCTATGGAGCTTCTCTTTGGGGAGATGAAAATTAGATAGTGGTGATGGTTGTACAACCATGTGAGTACTAGAAACCACTGAATTGTATACGTTCAATGGATGAAGTTCATGAATACAGTGAAATATATCTCAATAAAGCTACTATAAAAAAGTAATCCAGATATGATCAGAATGTCTGCAGAGCAGGAGATGCTCCATTTCTTGAACTGGGTGGTGGTTACAAGCGTTTAATTCTATATGCTATACTTATATAGTTTACACACTCATATATAAATATTTCACAATAAAAAAGTGAAAAGAAAAAATGTAAAGTGGATTTAAAGCAGATGTTTGGTGTTTTGGGTTTTGTTTTTATTTTCTTCAAAAAAGAAAGTGAAAAAAAAAGGGCAGGAACAGTCATATCAACTGATTGGACATCCTTTGGCGCACCCCTTCTCACCACTGGTGACACCGGAATGAAGTGTGACTGCACTAAGTGATGCTGCTCACTGGCTTCTATTTCACTGCTGCCTGCAGGATTCAAGGAATGTCATTTAGATGAAACATCTACTACACAAATCTAATTCCATAAAAACAGATGTGTTGGGGGAAGGGCACATTCAGGAGGGGAGGGGCTGCATGGGAGATGGGGTGCCAACCTCAGCCTCCGAGGGGCCCCAATACCTGATACCTGTATGTAAACAGCTGGTTTTGGGGGGTGTGCACCATGCTGATGGTGGGCTCAGTAGACATTTATTCAGCATGTGATCCTTTTGAAGACAACTTCATGGAATTCATTGAATTCAACATTGAATTCAACAAATACTTATTGGGCATCTACTGTGTGCCATACATTAAGCTTGAAAATGGGGTTACAGGATTGCAGCAGTGACTAAGACAATGTCACTTTTCTCAAGGAATAATTAGGAGCAACAGGGAAAACCACACAACTAAACTAATAAGATAATTTCTGATAGTTGTGCCAGCTATGAAGAAAATAAGATGATGAAGAACGAATGACTGAAACAGAGAGGATGTTAAGGATGGGACCTGATGATGAAAAGGAGACATTCAAGATCTGGAGGAAGTACATTCCAGACAGAGTAAATAGCAAGCGTAAGGGCTAGGAGATGAAATGAGATGGAGGTGGAGTCGTGAGGATTTGAGGGGCATGGAAAGGCCCAAAGACCAGTGAGTATGGGGTGTGCTTGAGGAACATGATGGCTTTATGTTGAGTTGAAGCTGGAGGACAAATGGTGGGTGGGCCGTAGAACCCTAGTTAAGGAGTTCTTTGGCAGCCAGGGAACGTTTCTAAGCTGGAGGATGACAAGATCAGAGCTGTGCTTTAGAAAGATGAAGGGGTGTCCATGTGTTGTGGATGGACCCATATGAGGGAAGTTTGACCATAAGAAGATCATCCAAAAGGTTTTAAAATATGTCTACAAATTCTTTGATACACCTCCCTTCAAAAGGAGCCCAAATACCACCCCCACTCCCCTTAACTGTGAACTGTATTTAGTAGACTTAGTTCTAACTAACAAAATGTGGCAAAAGGGTTGGTGTGAGAGATCTGAGATTAGGACATAAAGGCATTGTGGTTTCTGCATGCTCTCTATTTTGTATAGTTCACTCCATGGGGAGCCAGCTGCCATCACCTGACGACCTCTGAAGAGGCCCCCATAGCCAGACATTCGAGTGATCCATCCTGGAATCAGATCCTCCAGCCCTAGTCAGGCCTTTGCATGATGCAGCCAGGGTCAAGGTCTTCACTGCAGCCTTTGTAGAGACCCTGAGCCAAAACTAACCAGCTAAGCTGCTTCCCGATTCCTGACCCACAGAAACTGAGTCATAAATGTTTGGAGGATAATATGTTAATGCAGCAACAGATAATTAACACAAGTGTATTACCAAGCTGTTGAATTGGAAAAACAGAAAAAGAAAGAAAAACTTTTCATGTCACAAAGTATTCATTATGTAAAACTTCAAAAATACTGAAACTGAGGGAAAAAATATTTTGTTGAGATTCATCCACCAATATCAAAAAACATCCACTCTTAACATTTTGATATATTTTTAGTTATTTTTCCTCTATGTATGCTTTTTTAAATCTGGCTGATCTCATTTTATATCTTGCAATTTTCATGTAAAGTAATAATTTAAGCATTTTTCCATGTGGCTACCAAGTCTTAACAACAAAGGTTTCTCCCCAGTTAAGTGCCAAACCACTTGGAATGACATTGGCTTTGAAAATCTTTTTTTTTTTTAAGTAGTGGCTATTCTAATAGGTGTGAAATATCTCATTGAGGTTTTGATTTGCATTTCCCTAACAGCTAGTGATGTTCAGCAATTTTTATGTATTTTGAGCCATTTGTATTTCCTCTTTGGAAAAATGTTTCTTGAAGTCTTCTGTCCATTTTTAAATTGAGTTGTGTTTATTGTTGAATTGTAATATTTCTTTATATATTCTGGATATTAAATCCTTATCAGATATGTGGTTTCCAAATATTTTAGTAGGCTCTCTACATTTTCTTGACAAAGCCCTGGAAGCACAAAAGTATTTAATTTTGAGGAGGTCCTATTTATCCATTTTTTCTTTTGCTGCTTGCGCTTCGGGTGTAAAATCTAAAAACAAAAAAACATTGCCTAATACAAGATTTGAAGATGCTTCCCTACATTTTCTTCTAGGAGCTTTATAGACCTGGCTCTCATATTTAGAACTTTAATACATTTTGAGTTAATTTTTGTATAGGGTATGAGATACAGTCCTCTTTTCTTTTTAGGATGTGGCTATCCAGTGCTCCCAGAACCATTTGTTGAATGAAAATCTTTATATCAAGTCTTATTGGTATTTTCTTTATCAAAATTAAGGTATCTTATTTGTTGTTATTGCAAAAGTAATATATTTTAGTAACAAAAAGTCATACTATTCAGAATTATATAAGGTAGAAAGAAAACACTCCCTGAACTCTAGAAAAAGGGGAATACTTTAAATATGATATATAAACTTCCAGAATTTTAATGCATGTAAGTACACACATGTATATAAAGTTATTTATACCATTAGGGTGATATGTAATTTTTAGTAACCTGCTTTTTTTGTATGCTGTATGGCAGGGGCCACATTCCATTCTTTTTCCATGTGAGTACCCTGTTACTACAGCATCATTTGTTGAATTTTTGTTTGTTTGCTTTTTCTTTCTTTCTTTGTTTTGGGAAGTGCATGGGTTGGGAATCAAACCCAGGTCTCCAACATGGCAGGCAAGAACTCTACCACTGAACTACCTTGCACCCCCAGTAACCTGCTATTTACACATAACATTGTAATCCCTTTTCTCTCTCCATGTAGTACACAGATCTTTCTCCAGATCTGCCTAATACATGATGAATGGATATACTGTAATTTATTTAAACAATCCCTTCTTTAAGGCCATTTAGGTTGTTTTCATCTGCTTTGCTGTTAGAAACAATACTACAGTGAATATCTTTGTGTATATATTTTTGCACACTTGTTGGTTATGTCCTTAGGATAAATTCACAGAAAGAGATTAAGCAGTCTAAGGAGATGCATATTTAAACTGTTCATCTGTATGATTACTAATAAGCCTCTGAAAGTTTACAGCCTTCTCCTCTCCCTGCAGAGCACAGACTTACCTGTCTCCCCACATTTTCACCAACCCTGGCCATTATCAACCTTTTACATCTTTGCCAATCTGACAGGTGCAGTGTAATGCAGCTCGTGGTTTTCACTTGCACTTCTTTGATGAATAAAAACATGAATATCTTTTTGTATGTTTATAGGCCATTTTATTTTTGTAATTAGGAAAAGAATAATTCTGCTACATACAATTTGGTATCTGACTGAATACTGAAACAGAAAAAGGACATGATTGAAAAACTTCTAAAAACTGAATAAAGACTAGTTTAGTGGAAAAAAAACAAAAAACAGATATGTCAGCCTCAAAGCTTCAGTAATCAAAACAGTGTGGTGCTGGCATAAGGACAGACATATAGACCAATGAAATAGAATTGAAAGCCCAGAAATAAACCCTTACATCTATGTCAACTAATTTTTTTTAAACCTCCTCACCTCTTCCCCATCCCCCGGCATGTGTCAGCTCTGGGAAACGTACCCGGGTCTCCCTTATGTGTCAACTAATTTTTAACAAGGTTCCAGAACCATTCAATGAGGGAAGAACAGTCTCTTAGACAAATAGTACTGAGAAAAACTGGCTATTATTCATAGGCCGAAGAATGACACTAGATCCTTATTTTACCTCATATATAAAAATAAACGTGTATATACTTGAACAGAAATACAAGGCTGGAATTATGTATATATCTGGAGAACAGTAACAATGGCTATTTCTAGTTCATAAGATACAGAAGACTTTTTCTTTCTTTCAGCTTATAAAGTTTATTAAGTCAGGGAAAAGAAAGACAAAAAAACAAAAAACTCAAATCTCTCAGGTCAGGAAACTTCTAGAGCAGAACACTCATAAAAATCCCTTTTATTAGGGTCAAGTAGCAAATGTTGGACCCAACTAGCTTTCAAAAGCTTTTTTTATGCTCTGTGCTGGTTTGAAAGGATGTATGTCCCGTAGAAAAGCCATGTTTTAATCAAAATCAGTTCATAAAGTCAGAAAAATCACTATTCAATACTGTATGTTTGAAACTGTAATCAGATCATCTCCCTGGATGATGTGATTTAATCAAGAGTGGTTGTTAAGCTGGATTAGGTGACGACATTTCTCCACCCATTCAGGTGGGTCTTGATTAGTTTCTGAAGTCTATGAAAGAGGAAACAGTTTGGAGAATGGGAGATTCAGAGAGAGCAGAGAGAACCAAGAAGCAGAGAGTCCACGAGCCAGCGACCCTTGAGATAGGAAAACGCCTCCTGGGGAGCTTTATGAAACCAGAAGCCAGGAGAGAAAGCTAGCAGATGATGCCGTGTTCACCATGTGTCCTTTCAGCTCAGAGAGAAACCCTGACTGTGTTCGCCATGTGCCTTCTCACTTGAGAGAGAAACCCTGAACTTCATCGGTCTTCTTGAACTAAGGTATCTTTCCCTGGATGGATGCCTTTGATTGGACATTTCTACAGACTTGTTTTAAGTGGGACATTTTCTTGGCGGTAGAACTGTAAACTAGCAACTTATTAAATTCCTTTTTTAAAAGCCATTCTGTTTCTGGCATATTGCATTCCAGCAGCTAGCAAACTAGAACATGCTCTAACATATTTTCCAAAGGTGTAGTTAATTTCACATGCAGTACTAATTCTTGTATTTTAGTCTCTTATCAAATTTCTAAAAAAACAAATTACCAAAAAAAACTATCCGACTATGTTGGCCTGGAGTTACGTACCCCAGGGGGAACCAAACAAACAAACAAACATGCTTTTAATTTGAATCCATTCTTGTGGGTGTGAATCTGCTGTAAAAAGCATATTTCGAAGACGTTATTTTAGTTAAGTGTGGCCAAATGAATTAGGATAGATTTAAGTCCTATTACAGAGATGGCCACAGGGCAAGAGTGACAAGGAAAAAAAGCTGAAAGCAAAAGAACCCGGAAAGGAAAGAAGACATCACCATGTGCACTGCCATTTGATGGAAAGGCTAAGGACCCAAGGATCGCCAGCTGCCAGCCCAAGAGCACCACAGTCTTCAAGGAGAAAGTTTCGCCTTGCTGATGTCTGTATCTGTACTTTGGACTTCTCCTTGCCTCAAAACAATGAGCCAGTAAATGTCTGTTAAGCCAACCCACCTGTAATATTTGTTTTAGCAGCTAGGAAACTCAGGTGCCTACTATCCATACAAAAATAACTTTTTAAGGTTTTCTCCGGAAACAAAACTGAAACTAACTCTTATATAAAATCTACAATTTGGTCACACTATCTGGATGTCTGAAACATAACTATGATGATATCTGCACACTGCAAAACAGCCTTTGCTGAGGAAATATAAATGGCTCAAAAGCATATGAAAAGATGTTCAAGTTCACTAGCTATTAGGGAAATACAAAAATCAAAACCACAATGAGCTATCACCTCACACTTAACAGAATGGCCATTATCAAAAAAACCAAAAACTACAAATGCTAGAGAGGATTTGAAGAAATACACACATACTTTTCACTGTTGGTGATAATGTAGAATGGTGCAGCCACTCTAGAAGGCAGTTTGGCAGTTCCTCAGGAAGCTAAGTACAGAATTTCTGTATAATCCAGCAATCCCATTATGAGGTATATACTCGGAAGAACTGAAATCAGGACATAAGTAGACATTTGCACTCCAATGTTTTCAGTGGCATTATTCACAACTGTCAATAGATGGAAACAGCCCGAATATCCATCAATGGACAAGTGGATAAAAAAAAAACCTGTGGTGTATATATATATATGATGGAATATTACACAGGGGTAAGATGGAATAAAGTTGTGACACATGCAACAATATGGATGAAACTTAAGAACATTATGTTGAGCTAAATAAGCTGAAAATAAAAGGACAAATATTGTATGATCTCACTAATATGAACTATAATGAGCAAACTCTGAGAGTGAAAGTTGAGAACACAAGTTATCAGGAAGAAGAAAGAGGGTAGAGATTAGACATTTGATGACTAAGGAGTACAGAATGTTTAACAAGATTGATTATAAGGATTCAGAAGTGGATAGCACAATACTGTGTGATGGTAACACAATATTGTAAATATAATGAACAAAGCTGTGAGCATGGTTGAAAGAGGAAGGCATGGGTGGCACCAGAAGGAAAGACAGAGGATAAAAATGGGGACTATTTTACTTAGCAAAACCTACAGCAGCAATGACAGTGATTAAATGTACAAATATAAGAACATTCTTACATGAGCAAGAACAAATGTATGTCACTATTGCAAGGTGTTAAAAATGGGATGGCATTTGGAAAAAATAGAATTAATACAGTGAACAGTAACATTATAATATTCCTTCATTAATTGCAACAAAGGCAATTTACTAAAGCTAAATGTCAATAAAAGGGGGATATAAAAGAGGGGTATCAGATTTTTTTCTTTTTATTTTTTCTTTGCAGAAGAAATGGAAATGTTCTCATACAGATTGTGGTGGTGAAGACATAACTATGTGATTACACTAGGAGCCACGGACTGTAACTTAGGATGGACTGTATGGTGTGCAAATAGCAATATTTAAAAATAAACAGAAGATACAAGTGCTGGAGAAAATGTGGAGGGAGAGATACACCTATTCATTGTTGGTAGGGAAGTAGAATGGTGCAGCTCCTCTGGAAGGCAAGGTAGTGGTTCCATATGAGGCTAAGTAGAGGGTTGTCATATGATCCTGGAATTACTAGGTATATTCTCAGAAGAACTGAAAGCTGGGACATGAAAAGACATTTGCACACTGGTGTGTATGGAGGCATTATTCACAACTGCCAATGGATGGAGGTGGTCCAAGGGTACATAGACTGATGAGCAAAAGGGCAAACTACAGTGTATAAAACAATGGAATATTGTGAGGCTGCAGAAAGGAATGAAGTTGTGAGGCATGCAATGAGGTAAATGAAACTTGAGGATATTATGTTGATTTAAATAAGCCAGAAACAAAAGGACAGATATTGTATGGTCTTACTAATATAAACTAACTATAATGAGCAAACTCTGAGAATTAAATTCAAGAGCACCGGTTATTAGAAGATAGAGAGTGGGCAAAGATTGGATAATCGATGATTAGGGAGTACAGAATGTTCAATATGGCTCATTGTACATGTTCTTAGATTATAAGCTTTAATAGCAGTCACATTTTTTCCTGAATTTTAACTGTTATTTCTAAATTCTGAGATGCTGTGCTTGTTGTGTAAAACCTGATAGTTCCCTGAAACTCTGGGTATCTGTGTGGTACCTGAGACTCAAAATTAAAGTTCTACAGCTCTAAAAGTCAGATTACTCCATACAGCAACTGTTAAAGAAGCTAAAATAGAGATAAACCTTCAATTGGCGATACAAATGAAGCTAATCTGGTAAGGACTAAGGTAAATCAGAATACAGTGTAAAGGATGATATTGTCTGTATTTTAAAACTTCAACTTCCGTGTGAGACCAAAGGAAGAGATTTTAATTTTGTCCAAAATTTAAATTTTCTATAGCACATTATTTAATTTAATCTGCCTTGTCAGTTTATTTAAACAACCTAATTACATGGAACCTAGAATAGGGAATGAATCTTAAAAGTTAACGCAATATCCTGATATATTCCAAAGTATTTGGGCAGAAAATACAGAAGTATTTGCAAAGTCCCTTGAGGGACTAGAGAAATAACGTGGAACTATTAAACTTCCTCACCTGGAGAATTCCTGAAATTCTTTCAAGCATTAGGGACTTCCAACTTAATAAGCCAAGCCCTGAATCTTGAAGCTTGTCCTTATGAAACTAATTTCTGTAATGGCGAAGCTAAGCTTACTTATAATTATGCCTAAGAGTCACCCCCAGAGGACTTCTTTTCTTGCTCAGATATGGCCTCTCTCTGTAAGCCAAACTCTGCAAATAAACTCACTACCATTTCCCCTATGTGGGACATGACTCCCAGGGATGAACCTGGCCCTGGCATCATGGGATTGACAGTGCCTCCTTGACCAAAAGGGGGGAAAGAAATGAAACAAAATAAAGTTTCAGAAGTTGAGATTTCAAATAGAGTGGAGGTCATACTTATGCAAGCTTCATCCAGATATTGCAAACTGCCACAGTATGCCAAACCCCAACCAACGGTATTCCCGAAAACCCTAAAGAATACCTTGGGCTCTAGCTAAGGCTCTATAAAAGCTTTACTTATTAAGTTTATTTTTTCAGAAACTTAAAGCCTCTAGATTGCTCCTATGCCAGATAAACCCTGAAACCCAGAAGTACCAGTTTCTTCAAGAACATCAGCCAGTTTCATTCCTCTACACCATAATGTTGATACCCCTTTTACAGCATGAAGTTAGAATGGCTGTTGCCCAGATACCCCTAAAGACTGAGAGAATGAGCAAATGAGAAGGAGGAGTCATAATCGAGAAGTTAAGGGTCAACAAATGATTATGACTACTGATTCATTATATAGATATTTCTTTTTAGTTTCCAGTGTATTTGAATAGCCAGAAGGAAATTCCTGAAATGGCTGAACTGCAATCAGTAGCCTTAATCTTTGACAATGATTGTATATAGATTTTATCTTGTGACCATGTGATTATAAAAACCTTGGGTGACTGACACCTCCTTTATCCAGTATATGGGTAGATGAGTAACAAAATAAAGACAAGCATGAAAAAAAAAAAGTTGGGAATATGGGGGAAAAAATACGACCATGTAAACCAAGAACAACAGTTAATAGTATTACTTTAATAATCTTTCATAGATTGTAAAAAGTGTAACTACTGTTAAAAAAAATAGTAATACAAAAAAGTTCTATAATTAATTGTAACAAATTTTCCACAATAATGCAAGTGTTGGTGGTGGGGTGGTGTCTAGGAAGCCTGTATTTTATGCATGATTGTTCTGTAAACCCACAACTTCTCTAATAAAAACAACATTTAATTAAAAACAACAACAAAAAGCCTTTGTTTATGTATTCTGTATTTATTCACTAAGTGACAGGAAGCAACTTTCCCTAAATGAAGGCCTTTGAAATGATGCCTTCATCTTAGTAAGGTTAAAAAATAATAAAAATAGAATAAGTCTCAGAGCTAGTTTCTGGACTCTTTTTTTTTTAAGAACATAAAAACAACTTAAGTTTAAAAAATGAAAACCTACAATAACTTCACTTATACACTTTTCTAAAACTGAATAGTCCTTTCTTCCCTAGCCCAATACATATATGCATGCCTTAAAAACTGAATGTGACAGAAAAGTTGAGAAGACAACTTATGGAATTGATTGGATGCTCATCTCTGAGAAGAGAAGCTGCCCGTTGGGAGATGTGTATTATAAGAATACTATTTTTTAAAAATCCTTAAGCGAAACCCAGTAAAACTCTACACCATTTTTAAGAAGTATGAATACTCTCTTTCTTTAGTGTAGCTTTTTTATATGCTAGGTATTCTTGTACTCTCCATTAAAAAGCAGGCACAGAATCCCAGAGTGATTTGATCAGTGAGTGGAAAAGTATTTGCAAAGTCCCCTTTGGGGAATGGTGAGAACGGGGGAAAATTCAACCTCCCCAAGTTTAATTCTTGACATTCTCACAAGCAGTGTGTATAACCAAAGCTATAGGCTGAGCCCCCAGTCTTGGGGTTTGTTCATATGAAACTTAACCCCACAAAGGATAGGTCAAGCCTACTTAAAATTAGGCCTAAGAGTCACCCCCAAGAAAGTCTCTTTTGTTGCTCAGATGTGGCCTCTCTCTCCAGCCAACACAACAAGCAAACTTACCACCCTCCCCGTCTACGTGGGACATGACTCCCAGGGGTGTGGACCTTCCTGGCAACGTGGGACAGAAATCCCAGAATGAGCTGAGACTCAGCATCAAGGGATTGAGAAAATCTTCTCGACCAAAAGGGGGAAGAAAGGAATGAGACAAAGTGTCAATGGCTGTGAGATTCCAAACAGAGTCGAGAGGTTATCCTGGAGGTTATTCTTATGCATTAAGTAGATATCACCTTGTTAGTCAAGATGTAATGGAGAGGCTGGAGGGAACTGCCTGAAAATGTGGAGCTGTCCCAGCAGCCATGTTTCTTGATGATGATTGTATAATGATATAGCTTTCACAATGTGACTGTGTGATTGTGAAAACCTTGTGTTTGATGCTCCTTTTATCTACCTTGTCAACAGATGAGTAGAACATATGGAATAAAGATAAATAATAGGGGGAACAAATGTTAAAATAAATTTAGTTTGAAATGCTAGTGATTAATGAAAGGAAGGGGTAAGGGGTATGGTTATGTATAATCTTTTTTGGTGTTGTTTTCGTTTTACTTCTTTTTCTGTTGTCTTTTTCTTTTTCTGGATTGATGCAAATGTTCTCTAAGAAATGATCATGATGATGAATATGCAACTATGTGATGAGATTGTGAATTACTGATTATATATGTAGAATGGAATGATCATATGTTAAGAATGTTTGTGTTTCTGTCTTGTCATTGTTTTTTAATTTAAAAATTAATAAAAATTTTTTTTTAAAAAGCAGGCACATCCATACTGAATCCAGTTTCTAAATTAGAATAATTGACACCAAGAGGACAGAGGCCCCTGGCTCCATTCTTTACCATGCTATTTCTGATGCTTTGTCATTCTCCACCATTCCCCAGATGTTTCCTGATATATATCCCAACACCACTTAGCAGACCTTATCCTTCCTATAGCTCACTAAAAAATTCAAACCATTATTTTGTGAATGTTCCTAATTTTCCTACTTCTATATATTTTCTTAGCCTATTTACTTTCTCTGCTCAGAAGTATTTATTTCCTTCTTTGTTTTTTAAAGGAATTAAAATGTTTTTAATTTAAAAATTAAAACATGCTCATTGAAGAAATTCAACATAGGAAAAGTATGCACATCTCACTGATGTACCCCAACAGCTACCACTCTAGCAGTTTAAAATGCCTGCCTCTCT
>PVIY010031887.1:0-29481 GCA_004026745.1 Myrmecophaga tridactyla | reverse complement strand
CTTTTTATTTCTTTTTCTAAATCGATGCAAATGTTCTAAGAAATGATGAATATGCAACTATGTGATAATATTAAGAATTACTGATTGTATATGTAGAATGGAATGATATATTAATGTTCTTTTGTTAAGTTTTTTAATTAATAAAAAAGTTTAAAAAAAAAAAAGAAGACTTTATTCCCCTTCAGGTAAAGAGAATGGACAAAGAGTCCTCCATTTTATTTTTTAAGGACAATCTGCCACCTCTCTTTACTTGAGAAGAAACAGACCCACTACCCATCACAGCTTTACTAGTAGTAACAAACACACTCTCTCCCTAAACCCAGTTTTATAGGGAATAGTCAACTAACATAAATGAGCACTTTCTACATGCCAGGTAATGAGCAAGGCGCTAGGAACACAAAGGTAAAGTAGCCTCATTCTCTGTCTCAAGGTGCCTGCAGCCCTAGTAGGAGAAACAGACATGTGAAACAGAAAAGACATATGGTGAACTGTGCCAAAGGAGCCGGGAGGTAAAAATAAGTTAATTTTTACCTGGGGGTGCCTGGGATGTTTTCAAAGCGGCAACATTTGAATTGAGTCTTTAAGAAGGAATAAAGACAGTGTCCTGGGCAAATGAAGCATATGATCACATTCCTATTTTAGAAAAAGTCCTTTTGTGACAATGTGTAACATGATTGGGGGGTGGGGGACAGGGACTGGAAACCAGGACACAAGCAGCTGGGAAGTTTAAAGCGAACTTAACAATGCAATCACAGTGAGGAGGGGGAGAGATTCATGAAGATTTCAGAGATAAAAATTAACAGGATATGGTGAATTAGTGGAATAGGAGGTACTCAGAAACTTATCTTTTCAAGTATTTTTTACTATAACCCATGATATTTTTCACCATGTGCTTGTGCATGTAAGTACAATACAAAGGTTCACTAAAAAATAGTAAGCCTAACTACATCTTACAAATGTCACTTCCATTCTGTCCTTTAAAAGCATATGTTGGGCGGTGCTATGGTGATTCGGTGGCAGAACTCTTCCTTGCCATGCCAGAGACCCAGGCTCGAGTCCCAGAGCCTGCCTATGCCAAAAAAAAAAAAGCATATGCTACAAGAATAAAATAAATAAATAAATAAAAAATTGTACTGTAACATAGTGAACACTGCTGCAGAAGATGATTTAAGGTTGCTGTTGACCTGAGGTACTTAATGTTGTCTGTGTTAAGCAATGATTTATCATTTGACATCACTTGCTGTCTCACTGGCTGACTATACTCCATGGCAAATAAGGTATTCATGAGCACAAAGCTCCTTATGTGTACTACTGATTTCCACTTGAAATTTCAACAATCAATCTGTTGCTACTCTTAAAATTAAATGGGGTAGGCCACAGTGGCTCAGCAGGCAGAGTTCTAGCCTGCCATGCTGGAGACCCGGGTTCGATTCCCGGTGCCTGCCCATGGGGGAAAAAAAAAATTACATGGAAGAGGCTGCTATATCCAACTCTTACTCCGTTTTATAGATTAGCTTATAAAATGCCTGAAGCTCAGTAGCAAAGGTTTTTTAAAAAACATTCAAACATGATGTTAATTTTGGTCTTGATGACCCTACCCTACAGAGTTAGAGCTGCCTGGCCTGCTCCATGTGATACTGTAAGCACAGGGAAAGTGGCACCTTTCAGCACTGAATGAATGTGTTCAGTTCCAACTTCTCCAACAGGAATTTCCTGACAGAAACATGAACTAGTTAAGAGAACTTTTCATTCTGAAAGTAATTTTCACTTTTGCTAAATTAATAGTTGCCATTTTGCCCTTGATATTAAAAACACATTTATATTGCTTTATAGTTTACAAAGCACATACTCATGTATTTTTTTCTTTATTTATTTATCAAACATAACAACATACAAACACAAACATCCTTACCATATGATCATTGCATTCTTGATATATAATCAATAACTCACAATATCATCACATAGTTCACGCATTATCTTAACAGCTAACTTTTACTGGGCATTTAGTATGTGCCAAGCAACAGGGCTAAACACTTGATAAAAATTACCTCAGTGAATCTTTAAACTAACCTTCAATATAAGTCCTGCCATTATCTCCATTTTATAGAAGATGAAAGTGATGCTTAGAAAACTACAGAAACTTGCCCAGGGCCACAAAGGGTGAGCCATGATTCAAACAGGTTTGTCCACCTTCACAAGTCAAGCTCTTTGCCGCTGGATTACACTTTGTTCCTCTAAATGACCTTTTTTTTTGAGGCTAAGTGATGCCAATTGATTTACTGAAGACTATTAGAGAATACGAGGACTTGAAGCCAAGCTATCAATGCTAAGTTAGTGCTCTATCAATATACACCACACTGCCTCACGCTGAATACCTCTCTGTACTGCCATGTCAGCAAAATTCAAAGGCAGACAAGGACACCTGACACAGGGACACAAGACAAGCTACTTGAGGGTCGTAAGTCCTGAGTGCTGCTGGCTCTTCCTCTCTCTCTCTTTTTTTTTTTTTTTTACATGGGCAGGCACCAGGAATCGAACCCGGGTCCTCTGGCATGGCAGGCAAGCATTCTTGCCTGCTGAGCCACCGTGGCCCGCCCTCTTCCTCTTCCTCTCTTTTTCCATTTAAAGTCAAAAGGGAACTAGAGGAAGGAATGCACAGTTAAATAGTGGAAAGAATGAAGGGAAAAAAAGTGAAATTACATATTACTTTGCACTAATTTAAGGCAGCTGTATAATCTGTATGTTAGGAGGCAGAAAAATAGTTCAAAGTATGAATGACAGAAAAGTGGTAGTATATGGATTAAACAAGAACATGTGTTCAAATATTTAAAGAACATCAGAATCTTAACATGTGAAAGCTAATAATGAAAATAAACAGAATAAAGGCAACATAATTTTTTTCATAAGAAACTAGGATAAGGAGAAAGTACAAAAATAAATTCTTAGCTATTGAAGATTCTAGAATGCTATACCTCATTAAAAGAAGAAACCTACAAACTCTTCCACAGTAGTTATAAAAGTGTCCATCTACATAAGACAGATCTTACAATTCAGTAGTGCAGAGGTCTACAAAACAGATCAATAATCCAAATAAACTGCTTTAAAAAAGTTATTTAAAATCCTTCCCTAAAAACAAGTATGAAAACCAAAGCCCAGGGAAGCCCATCACAAACACTGAAAATGATAACATCCAAAAACTAGATTTCAGAAGCAAGTTATGATAAACAATTTATCTCAACCTCTCTTTCTCAGTAAGCTATTGTTTCAGCTCTAATTCTAGTCATATACTTGTTCTTAAATCTTTGCTTTATTCTCAAGAGTTTAAATAATCACTAGGCTTCATGGAATAATAAATTCAATATAATATTTAAAAAATACTCCTAGTTTATTTTTTAACATGTATTTGTAAATGGAAGTTGAAAATAATCTTCTTTTTCAAACTCTGCCATGAACAGAGCTTCAGTTTGAGAGGCAGTTTAAATGGAACAGTACTTACTTCAAAAGCAAAACTCATTATGAATGTGTCAAGTGAAATTAGAAATCCACTAATGCTAATTGGATACATTCTGAATATATTAAACTTCTGAAGGTATTTTTATGAACCCTTTACAATTTCCTATTAGCACCCATGCATGGCTGCACTTTGGATGTACCCACAAATTGACACAATATAGGTTATTATGCTTAATAACTTTTGATCTCTCAGGGGGACTGCAAGGTCTAAAGAAATGAGAAAGCTACAGTGCTAAAACTATTTCTGAAAGAAAGAAAATGAAATATGAAATATCTTTAAAAGTACAGATGGAATAAATATGTTTTTTTTTTTTTTACAAATAAAAGAATTTAAGAGCTAGATGGTCACATGAAAATCTAACATACAGAAACTGGAACTTGTGAACCTATATAAAATATACAAAATTTCATGAATGGTTATACACCTTAAGTTCAAGGAGGGTTATATCAATTAATAGATTACATTTCCATAGTGGTTACTGAGCAAATCTGGGGCAACTGGGCAACACCCCCCAAGTGTAAGATGGCTGTTACTGAGGACAGGCCCTTAACCCACACAGTGCCTCTGTGAGAAACAGAATATCGTGCTTTATAAGTAAGGGTCCAACAAGCAATCCCAGTGTAATTACCAATCAAACTGACAGCAGAATAGACGGAAGAAGCACAGAGGTTTTGCATATATGGAAATAAACATAAGGGATGGGCAGAAAAGGGAATGAGACCACCTAGTTTCATGCCTTAATACTACAGAAGGCTACTAAACATAGGCAAGTACGTTGTATGAAATTGCCGAGGCATTATACATTGTTTAAGACAACCCAGAAAGATTATTATGATACAAGGAGGGCATTGTCTTACTCTAGAATCACTGACACATAGACCTGTGAAATGATAAACAAGTATACACTGTCCAAAGCAACTATGAAAAGAAAATATAACATTCCTTACAGAGACAGAAGCAACTTCATAGCTTCATTCCAGGAATAGCCTGATGAGGGGTGGTGTCTGACCACAAAGCAGGGTAGGGTTAGGAATGTTTTAGTACAAGCATGTACCCTGGGCTGGCCTTCATCGCTTCACCCTGCTTATTCAGGGGTTATGAGGACATCTGCTTCACTATGGAACTTTTCTTCCTTACTTCACACAGACATCTTTAGCCTATTTTTCCTCTGTCTCATGTGTTTAGTCTTCACAGAGGAGAAGCTCAAGGTCAAATGCTTCTGTTCCATGTCTCAAAAAAGGAGAGACACAATACTTGTTGGGTGAGGAGGTAGGTTAAAAAGTTAAATTCCAATTTTCTTAATGCAATGAGGAATTTCTATGTTGCACGAGATACATGTTTCGAGATACATTATTTCCAATGCAAAAACATTTTTTGCACATCTGCTCCAATAACAGCTCAATTAAAAACAGGCACATCAGATTTACAGTTTCCTTAACTGCTCAGTTCCTGTCACACTGCAGATATCAGAAAACCATTTAACGGCAGACACAAGGCAATTTTCTAGTAAGACTTGTTAATCTTTATACAGTCATCCTCATGCAGCCATCAAAGTGAACTTAATGACAAATCAGTTAAAATAAATTACTTTTAGGAACTTGTAAGGATTGGATAAAAAGCAAACCATATGTGACATCTCTTTAGTCCTTCTCATGATGGCATGTAATTGTCACCATCTGTGCTATTTATTCTGTTTGCCCTGCCTACCCACCTCCCACCCTCTGCTAGTACCCAGATCTACTCTTTGCCCTTTTCTGTCCTATTCAGCACCCCAGGAGGTTGACTTCTTATGGACCACAGGACTGCATCTGCATATGCTATAAGCTTGCTTTCTGGTTTCCAGCTGGGCTCAGCCAATGGGTGGCACCAGAAAAAGTCAGAGGATGGGAAGAGAGAAATACAGTTATTCTCCAACCTTTCTCACAGTTCTTGGAGCCAGCTCTCATCAGCTCTGGGGTCACTGCTCCCTCCCTTACCTCTAAAGGCTCAGGCATGACCACAGCTTCTTATTGCTGCTAGTCCCTGGGTGTTTCACCAGCCCCGTTGGTTCCCTTAGCCTGCTCACATCTCTGTAAAACAATCCTGTGATTAGACTCCTTTCAGTCTAAACCCTTCTGAGGGCACCACCTGTCGCTGGCTTGGACCCTGGCTGACCCACTGTTGGTGGCCAGAGGCTCCAAGCTAGATAACTTACATGAACTGTATGAACTAGATCAGCCATCAGGCACTGTTTCAGCTTCTCATCATTGCTGGTCCCATGAAGCACCAGATCAGGCATGTACGTGGGGCAATAACCCGCCAAAAGTGAGCGGCCAAAGTTTCTTACATTCTGGTTGCTGATGCTCTGAGACCTAAAACAATATTTGGCTCATTAAAGAATACAAGCAGTATAAGTGGCCCAAACCCCCAATGACAAAATCCCCAATGAAATAGATCCAGAGTGGCCCATTTCACCAGTCCGCCAATAAAAGGATCCCTGATGTGGGAAAATGAAGGGGGTTAAGAGAGAAAAAATGGAAAAGTGGGGCAAAAGTATTTTCATGGCTGGTTAAAGAGTCTGTCCTTGTACCTCATCCCACATATCTACCAGGCAGTCTACGCCAAAGGACTGAAGAAAGAGAAGTCTACTGACGGGGGCTCTTGCTAAAAATCTGGCTTTCAGAACGCAACACATCTGCACAGGGTGGTGCGTGTGACTGTGTGGGAGAACAGAAGAAATCACTAATTACTGCTCTCAGTCATCACAGACCAAATAATCAACCCGACGGAGTGTTAAGGCAGAGGTGCTGTTTCCCAACCACTTCCTGCTGCTCAGACTGGCAGGAGAGAGGCCACGCGGCGCGTGTAATCCACCACCTCCAAAGCACGGCATCTGCTGCCAGCCATGTAACTTCCATACAGACGACAGAAAATGAAATTCCCCGTCCCTCCCACCTCCACTCCTGAGGTTCCTTTTAGCTCCACTCTCTATCCTTTGGGTTCTCCAGAATGTCACAATAGCTACAAGGACAGCCACGTGCCTCCTCACTCAGAACTTTTTCCTTAGAAAAAAGGCAGTCTAGAAACCAATCTGCATCATTTCATAACTTCTAATACCTACACTAGAAAAATAAATGCATTGTTTATAAAATAGTATATAGAAGTGTTGAGGCCATGATCAGTATTAGGCCAAGAAAATAATATCTGGACCCAGTTCCCTCTGCTTCCCATCCTGCCCACGTTACCTTGGCAGAGGCAGCTCTACTTCCGAGGATGCTTCAGGCCTGTCCCCACTGTGACCCAGATTCAGCATTGCCCAAGCACATGCTTCGTCATCACTGTCTCCGAGAGCGCTATCCGAGCTTTCATTTCTGGGAATGTCTCCTTCAATTCTGAAACCCGCCTTCCTGTCAGCATCCCCACAGGGGACATCTGCAGCGGCTGAGAGGCCAGAGGCCTGCTGCACACACCTGTTCGGAATAGGCTCTAACAAAGGTCCTTCCACCTGCTTCAAATGCAAACCCCTAGTTTCCTCCAACGTTCTCTTTCCAGTTCCTCCCACAAAGTCAGAAGAAGGTACAAATGAGGCAGCAGGTTGGTTGAGTTGCCCAGCAGCATCTGCCACAGTTCTGGTACTTCTGTCCTCACCAAAACCCCTGTCAAATTTGCCTTCATTCCCCTCAGATGACCAATTCTGAGGAGAGCAGACATTCCTTTGAAAGCCAGGCTGAAAGGGACATCCAGATGCCTGCTGGTCCAGTGCCACATCAGTGGCCACCCTGGACTGAGCTGAGGGACTCTTGGATAACTCTGGATGTTGTCTGCAGGCCATCAGCTGCTCCTCCATTTTCTTTGTGCGGCTTTCAAAGTCAGAATCTGGAGATACAGAGCTTCCAATCTGGAAAGTGACCTTTTCTAAGGGAGGCTTCTTCCAGGAATGTCTGTTAGGGCAAGGCCAGGCAGTACACCGGTCTGATAGTTTCTTAGGCATCTCCTCTTTCATCTCCTCACTGACAGTCTGTTGGCTGATCTTCAATCCTGCCCCCAAAGCCTCAGAGCTGGAAGATCTTGAAGAGCCATCACATGGTATAGCCTTTTTACTTTCTTCTTCCCCACAGAACGCACCCTGAGTTTTCCACAAACTACCCAATGCTGGCTCTTGGAATGCCATGCCACAGGCCTCTGAACTCTGCTCTGGTTTGGGACACAGGACTGTAACGTCAGTGCCTTCTGGGGTCCCAGTCAACCCTGTGGATCCGGCATTCCTTCTCTCAGCCAGCGTCAGTGGTAGGATGGGGGGTACGAGAGCAGGTTCATTTCTCACCGTAACTACCACATACTCTGACTCCTCCACCTCTCCTTTCTCTAGGGCTGTTGTGATCTTGCTCCCATTTAATGCTTGGTCACCTTCACCATGAATCCCACTCCAGGTGAGCTGGTTCTCTTGTAGCTCAGAACAACGGAGAAAGTAGGTCAGGACATAAAGTATGCGTTGGACCAAATCCTTCTGCTTCCCTACCACTACGGTACGAGTCAGCCTCACGGGAGAGCCGATGGCTCCATACAGATCACCTAGAGGACAAAGGTGGACACAAAACAACGTCCTTTGGGGTTAGCAGGCCACGGATATGTCAGCCTTTAAAAGAGAAAAACAAATGACTTCTATTCCCAAACTAGAATAATTTCTTCAGATGTCCGACTGAGGCAAAGAAGTAATTACTAGCAATAACTATGTTTTTGTCTTGCCTTTAAATGGGAAAGTCTGCCTGGAAAGGCCGTGTAACGGCAGCAGGCCTTTGCCCTTGGCGCACAGGTTCAGTGCCATTGTATACACAGCCTGCTCACTGTCTCGGTTAAGCCTTTCCACACAACTCACTCTGGTGGCCAGCTCCTACCTCTCCCTGGAAGGCTAAAGCCAGAGCCTTTACTATTTGACCAAATCAAATATGGGATCTCAGAAACTAGAATAAGAATTGTTAGAAGAATTCCAGGACAATGAGACTTGGAGTAAAATCCAGATTTGGGGATCTCTCAACAGAAATGCAGTGAATTAATTAAAAACACTTAATGAGGTAGCCTTAGAATTCTCTCAGTTTACCAGTTTAATTAACAAGAAGAAAATTACTTAGTCCTGAATAATGAATCAGAATTTTTTCTTTACTTTCCATGAAAATTCTACCAAAAATAAAAAAAAGATACGCCCCATTGGTTATAATCTGACAAGTTCATTAAAAACTGGCTAATGAATCACAAGTAATCCATTTAGTTTAAGGGTAGGAGAGGGGCCAATGTGTCACTGATCCCAGTATAAGCCTTTCATCAGAAGCACTTGTTAAATGCCTAACTATTAAAATTATCACATTTGATTATGTTTGATTAAAAGTTATGCATTTTTATTTTGATAATAAAGATATTGGCAATTATACCAATGAATCAACACTTACTGACCATGCAGGCAGCATAAGAAGTGTCTTACATGTGTTTATATCACTTATATCTATGTATAACCAACCCACTGAGTAGGAAACCATTAAGGAAATAACCAGAATATTGGAAGAAATCAAAACCTGGAAAGATGCTAAATAAAGAAGAGGTGGCACATGGTAAAAGCTATAAATAAAAACTCAGAAAGTTAAAACCTTTGGAGGAATGGATCTAGAGAGGGGAGGGAAGGTATTTATAAGGGCATAAACTAGATAAAACTTAAATTAATAGTTTAATATCGAGAAAAAAAGTTATGAAAAACCTTAGGAAGTACTTTCCTCTGTGGAATCATTAGGAAGCATTTCTTTTGTATTTCTTCCCTACTGTAAGGCTACTGATCCTTAGAACCTTTAAAAGGCAGAACAGAAATGATATTAAATCAATCCTATTTATGAAAGGATTGGATTACAAGCTAACTGATGCTTATCTTTGAAGCTTTTATAACTGACTAAAAAAATCATCGAATAACTCAAAATTGTTCTTTGATGTAGGACAAGTATTTTTATTTCAGAAAACTTTCTTGATTAAGAATCTATCATTGTCAATTCCATTTTAGTACTTCTGCCTGTTGCTGCAGATATCACAGTCATTGCAGGAATTTACGGGGCATTTTTGTTAAATCACTCTCAATGTTAATAAAGAAGACTAACATTATATATCTGAAATTTGGTCTAACAAACCACAGGAGAAAGGCCACTCAGAATGATGATAAATATTTTTTAGCAATGCATTTAAACTTTTGGTATTGTATGTTTTAATGACTAAGGCAGGGGGTGCAAAGGGTAGCTCAGTGACAGAATTCTCGCCTGCTATGTGGGAGACTGGGTTCAATTCCCAGCCCATGCACTTACCAAAACAAACAAACAAGCAACAACCAACCAAAACTTCAACAAATGGTACCACAATAACGGGATACTCACAAGGAAAAAAGAATGAAATGTGACCCCCACCATACAACATACAATCAATCCATCAATCAGTAAGGCATACATGGAAAAAAGGAAAGCAAGGAAGGACATTAAAAATACAATTTATAATATTTTTTCTTTTGTATGCTGTATGGTGGGGGTCACATTTCATTGTTTCTCATGTGAGTATCCCATTATTGCAGCACCATTTGTTGCTTTTTTTCGGGGGTGGTGGTGGGGAATGTGCATGGGCCAAGAATTGAACCTGGGTCTCCACCATGATAGGAGAGAATTCTACCAGTGAACTACCCTTGCACCCCTGTAATACTTTAAACCATATAAAGTAATGAGAACAATATGTGTAGAATCAGTGCCATCACTTTAGAGTCAATCTTCAAAAAACACTGTATCATAAAAATAACAGATCCTTAATATTTAAGATTTATTGGATCTTTAACTTGAAGGCAATTTTTTGAGTTTTGGCTGAAGTTACTAATTTTAGAGTAGATTACTTTGTTTTCATGAGAATAATTTTTTTTAACTGCAAAGAAAAAATTTCAGACTTTAGCTTTTGTTAATTCAAACCAGTAATCCCAAAGCTCTTGAGGAGAAAAGCTGCTTTTCATTTCCACAAACCCTGGAGTTCATCAGTGTCAAAAAGAGACTGACATGGACTCCTTCCAATCAGTGGTGTAAGACAGTGGCTTTCAAACTTTGTATACCCACTCCAAGAAAGAAATACATTTTATACTGTAACCTCAAATACTTTCCGAAAGGAACATTTTATAAAAGACATGATGAGTCTCTCTGATATTTTCTTTTCTAATTAAACACACACTTTTTAAAAAAATTATCATTGTTTTTCAATGGGTGATCCAGTAGCATGAAATACCAGGCTTCCCTAATATCCAGCTCTTTCCCATCTCCATTTAATGAAAATACATTTTTTTCAAGATTATTGTTCCAACAACGCTTTATCCTCCCCAGGAAGAACTGTATAACCCAGAGTGAGTTATACACATTCAGAGTTCTTAACTGAACTCAGCACTCATCAGTTTGTATTAAGTACATTTTAAATATCTATAAATTTTTAAACTAATTTAATATGCACCTATCATCATGTAACTCTGACACGTATTCTCCTCCTTATATATCCCATGGTCAAGTGCACAAGAGCAAGACATCATTATTGCTTATAAAATGAGGACAATAGTAATTGTGTTGCAATGAGAATCTAATTAATTAATTAATTAATTAATATATGTAAAAAGTACTTCAAACAGTACCTGGTTGATGGTGCCAGCTTTCCTTATTGTTATTATAACAAGCTGTTTTCTAAGATTAGGGTGCTTTCCCTTCACCCTAGTTCATAATTTCTATTTCTGGAAAATGCATTTTAACCTTTCCTTATGTAAGTCTTCTTTGAACATCTCCATGCCCTCCCTCTCTCTTTCCAGGTGCCCATCCAAAATTAAGATTATCGTCAGCAGCTTCAATTAAAAAGGTGCCTTACATATAATTAATTTTATACCCACAGCAACCAAAAAAAGTTAAGTCCTATTATCACAGTCCATTTTACAGGTGAAGAACCTGAGACACAGAGAAGTTAAGTACCGCTGGTCATACCATTAGATTCAATTCTGGCACCCATGCTCTTAACTGCTCTGCAAAATGTCTGTCTCTTGCATCCCCCTGTACCTTCCCATCAAAGGAGTAATCATCCTACGACGCACAAAAAAGCTTCCATTTCCCCATCCCAACAAAGAATTACTTGGTCTAAAGTATCAATAGTGCCAAGGCTGAAAAATGCCCAAACTAGGGAAAAAAGCCACTAAAGTGTGGGAGAACACAGTTTACTCATACTACTTTAAATGAGTAAACAAAACTGCTTGTTGGTGAAAGGATTCGATTAGAATCTATACTCCAACCTCTTACTTCCTGCTGGCCCAATGACAACCCCAGCTGGAAAGCCAGTATAAACCATAGATTCTAGCATTTTTCCTATTCTATCCACATAGTCTCTGTGTAGCCAAAGTAAGTACTAACCCAACTGCGCCCAGAGAGGATTATACGGGTGTGTTTTGGCCAGCATGTTCACTGACTGAGAGGTGCGTTTCTCTGAGAAGGCTTTAATGGGAGGGTGGTCAACGGGCATCACAGTCGGTACCCAGGCCAGGTGGTAGGTTAGCACTGCAGTCAGTAAGGCAGCAAAAAACCTTGGAGAAATGGAAGAAAACACGGAGACTAGTTAATGCAGGATGAGGCATGTCATACGCGACACATATACTGTCTGCAGATTTTGCACACATTTGGACCCAAGTCTCCAGAGAGTTGTAGCTTACTGGTTTTTGTTGATTTGTTCTATCAGAAGCGTAAATTCCTTGAGAAAGCGCTGGCAGAGCTGGTTTTTCTCCAAAGTGCTGGACATCATGGTTAGCCATACAGGTTCTGCGATCCTTGGAACAGAATATAAGTTCCAGATAGTCCCTCTACAGAAGAGAAAGTGAAAGGATACACAAAATTGTCCCAAATATTATTCTGGATAAATCTTGTGTAAAGAATAAAGAAGAAAACAATAATGTGGATCTTTGTAGTCCTTATAGGATTCAAGCAAAATATAAAACAGGGGCAGCAAACTATGCCCCACAGGCCAAATCTAACTGTCACCTATTTTGCAAATAAAATTTGACTGGAACACAGCCAAGCCCATTCATTTATGTGTCATCTATGACTGCTTCTGAACTACAATGCCAAAGCTGAGTAGTTGCAACAGAGACCACATGGCCTGCAAAGCCTAAAATAGTTACTATTTGGCCATACACAGAAAACAGTCAACCCCTAATATAAAATACTAACTTTTAAAATAATTTATTTGCCCAATGCCTTGTGTCAGATTTTATATCTATTTCTATAGTAAGAAAATAAATGGGAAAAGTAAATGCTGTACTGAAAATGTGACTGGAGACAACTTAAGTTATTAATCCCTAGTTAATGCTTTAGTTCTGAGCCAAAGACCCTATTCATTTCAGAATAATTAAAAAAAACAAAAAATTAGACAAATGGCTCTTCTCCACTATACCGTATATTAAGGTTTTATATGGACCAATAGAATCAACTTCTCAGAGCTGTAAGCAATTGGAGAAACTGACTAGTCTAGTTCTATCAATATTCAGATTAGGAAACTGAGGCTTAAAGAGATTACCTGTTACTTGTCCAAGACACACAAAGACTTAATGACAAGGTCATGATGAGAATGCAGATCACCCAACACATGCTTCAGAGGGCTCTGCTGTGAAGCTACATGGTTCACAAGTGCTTCTCCAAAGAGCATACTAGCTTAGCTTAGGACCTCCACTGGGTAAAGGGTCCCTGCGTCTCTGAATTTAAAACACAGCCACTCTTTCCAAATCAAGACAGATGAGATATATTCTGACTTGATTTTCTAAATGTGTGTATGAAAGAACTGGGGTCTACCAGAATTCCCTCATGGCAAAAAACAGCATAGGCTGAGTTAAGGATCAATGACAAGTTATGGTTACACGAAACTAGGATTCATTAGCTAGAACTAAGGTCTCTAAATGCTCAAACACTCTTTATTTTGTCACCATTTTAGGAGGGATTGATTGTTGAAGGAAGAACAAGACCTAGGGACACAGTGAGGTTTTCTGGTTCTGTATTCGCAGATTCTAGACTACTGAAAAATGATACTTTCATTAAGCTAGTCTCCAGACTCTCAAGCACAAGCAAGCTTCTAGTCTGACCACAGCAGAACAACAGGTGAGTCCAGTGCTGCCCAATGCCCACACAAACTATGTAGGTTTACTAATAATCAGATTGTCATCAAAAAGCACAACTTTTTCACACTATTTCTCAAATACATTTCTTAAATTTTAAAGATCAACAGTAACAACCAATTTTTTACTTAGTACTTTATACATAACCCAGGGATCAAAAACCACTGTGATTTTGCTCTAAGTATTACGAGCTTACCAGCATATACCCTCATAAGCATCACAAAAATTTTCTAACATTGTAAGAGCTGCAAATTTTTTTTTTTATCCCTCAGCTATGGGAAAATAGTTGACTTTTGACTCGTTAGCTCATGACTGCTTTGGGGTAAGATCCCATTTCCCATCAATAAATTTGCTCTAGAAAATGCCACAATAATCCCAGCTCAGAATGGTGGAAGAGAATTCCACTTGCTACCCAGAGCAGATTACTCTTCCACCTATATACTTCAATTAGAAATGAATTATGAAGACACACTAGGGTTCATTATGGGGTTACCACATAATGTCTACACTAAGATATTACGGGGGCAATTAATATTATTCCAGGATTGTCTTGGAAAACAGGAATGTGTATCTCCCTGACATACATTCTCTTTCCATCTATGATTTGGATAAGCAACTCTGAACTCAAGTTCTCACATCTGTAAAATGAGGTTAATAATGCTCATCCTTAGGACTTCTGTGAGAATAGTATGAGATAAAAAAACAGGATCGTAAGAGATATTTGAATATTAGTTTTCCCTATTTACCCTGATAAAATCAATCATAAAGCACCAACTGTCAAGCACGAGTGAGGGTTATTTAGTGTTAGATTACTAAAACTTTTTTGCTCTGTTTGGTCTCAGTTTCCATCTTGAAGGAAGCAGTCACTAAAATGCTAATTCCAGCCCTTCTTCTCTTTCAAGTCACAGTCTCTCTGTACCTCTAGATGCATGGCTGCTGCTGCTGCTGTTTAAGTATTCTGTCACTTGGATTTACTCAACTTTACCAATTTACCTGAATTCTCCCAGAGCTTCCATCAGATGGCTGACATAGAACTGGACTCGGTGACTTGATTCCGCTATCTTCCTACAGGAGATCATGGCCTTCATTGAGAAGAACACAAGACAGATTGCTCTCGCAGAATAAATTCCTTATTTATCAATAAAAGGTAATACTATATATCAATTAAAAACTCCCAAAGTAATAATTAATCATCAGAAAATGGTCATTTCTTTTCCTGAAGTAATCTAGTATCTGATATCAACACTGATGTGCTTAAGGATCTATCATTGCTGTGAATGATTTAAGTTATCCGATATATACAAAAAAAAAACTTCTACTGTCTTACATGCCCTATAACTGCCTCTCCATTTGAACTGAATTACAATTTCTATTACCTTTTCAATTGCACTCTTCAACCTGTTCATGTGAGATTCAAACAGGGGGAAATGAGAAAAAAAGAAGTCCTGGAAATTCCTTTGTGCTTCTTCTTTTTCACACAGGGAAAAGATGATGCTTATGGCAATTTTTTTCCTCCGAACTATGGCTGGATTAGAACTGCAGGTTTCTTCAGCCAAACTGAATGTCTCATCAGTTGACCTGCAGGAAAAGTAAATTTCAAAAGTTACCTTAATCAATGAATTACACTATTACACAGTCTATAATGCTCCTATGATTTCAAATATATACAGATTAAAAAAATGCATATATCAAAAGTTTTACAGTCAGCAAAGCTATTTCATATTTTATATATTTATTTATTTTTATGCTGTACGGCGGAGTCACATTTCATTCTTTTTCCATGTGAGTATCCCATTATTGCAGCATCATTTGTTGAAATTTCGTTCAGTTGCTTTTTTGTTTGTTTTTTGGGGAAGTGCATGGGCCAGGAATCCAAACTGGGTCTCCCACATGGCAGGCAAGAATTCTACCACTGAACTACCCTTGCATGCCCTAAGCTATTTCATTTTTAAAGGAAAGGCGATAGACATCTTGTTCTAATCTTAGAAGAATATGTTACTGTTTCCTTAGATTTCAAGCAAGATCCTGGAGCTGTATGACAAATCAGTAAGAAGTTCCCCCTTGAAACATGCCACTAGAAAAACATAATCATGGAAATAACATACATTATAAAGATAAAACATCATCTGTTTTCTCTGAAAAGTCCCTACATTCTAATCATGTGCTCTTCTGAGAAAAACTGAGGCTTTCATAAAATTTCCAGTAATTTCATACAATACTTCCTCCTCTCCACCAAAATACTGCACTTCAACCTTGCTTGCTTTCCTGTACCAATCTATTTCCGCTCTATAAAGGGAATCTTCTGAGCTTATATTATACCAATTGTTTCTTGCAATCCCTTCCTTCATGCCTGGTATCCCCTATTTTTCTTCTTTTTTGAAAGTAAAACGACCACATTAGTCAATTCATCTTCAGGCTAACGTGGTTTTTAATAACCAAACTGTAAGACATGCTGAGCCCTATGCAGCTTCATCTATCGTCTCCACTCTATCCCATACATAATAACCAACTCTGTCACTGGCTTTAACATGGGAGAGAGTGCCACCTACTGCGTTTTTGAAAAACATCCATAGCTATAACAGCGTAACATAATAGCTCTTATTTGCTTCACTGTATCTCTCTACCGAAGAGACGGGGCTTCATTTTGGAGTCTCGATTGACTGTGCAAATGAGAATAACTCAGGTCATGTAGTATTATAATGGTATTTTTTAAATTATTATACAAAAAGGGTATTTTAGGATATTTAAAAATGTTTAAGTATTCCCCCAATACTCCATCATATCTTCACCACCGTAGTCACCAAGAAAAGTATACAGACCATTTCACAAATGTGGAAAGTGGGGCAGTGTGTTTGTTTAATGAACTTGCACTGGGAATGGAAAACTTCTTCGTGCCAGAATGAGAGCGCAGAGTTTCAGCCCTCTAGTCTGGGCTCAGACTTCCTTGAACATTGGAAACGACCAGCATTCTGGCCACATGTCTGATCCACCCTCTGGTGTTCATGCCACCAGATGCATCCTGCCAGCTGGTGCAGGAGAGGAAACAGCTGGGTGCCAGCCCATCAGCTGGCAGGTCTTCCAGTCAAGGAAAGACCAAAGCTGCACACTCCATTTATTACTTTTAAGATTTTCTTGTGGTAAAATATAGGTAACAAAATTTGCCATCTTAACCATTTTTAAGTGTATAATTCAATGGCATTAGTTACATTCACAATGATGTGAATTTCCCAAACTTTTTCAATACTCCAAGTAGAAACGCTTTACCCATAAGCAATAGTTTCTCAATCCTCCCTTCTCCCCTCCCCTGGTCCTCTAGTCTACTTTCTGTCTCAAAGAATTTGCCTACTGTAGGTATTTCGTATAAATGAAATCACAGAATATGTAGCCCTTTATATCTGGTTTCTTTCACTTGGCATAATGTCTTCAAGGTTCATCTATATTGTAGCGTGAATCAGCACTCCATTCCTTTTTATGACTGAATAATATTCCACTATATGCATATACCATATTTTATATATACATACATCTGTTGAGGGACATCTGGGTTGCTTCCACCTTTTAGCTATTGTGAATTATGTTGCTGTGAACATGGGTGTATAAACATCTGTTTGAGCTACTGTTTGCAATCTTTCTGGGAATATACAGAGTGGAAATGCAAGGTCACATGGCAATTCTATGTTTAACTTTTTAAGGAACCACCAAGTGTTCTCCATGGCAGATGCACTATATACACTTCGATTTTTTCCTGATAAAGAAATGAAATAGATTTTTATTGACACCCATGAAAAAGCATTTATGTATGCTATGAGTACATTAAGATTACAAACAAAAATATGATTATTTAAGTACATCTCAACAATCTACAATTAATATTAGGACTGCTTGATCTAACCATTGTTTATGGCAGCTTGAATTCATGCTGAATCTATGTATTAACTGGACCATATGAAATTGCTGTTTTTGTGGGTCAAAAAACATTCCATCATCCACTTTAAATGATGGTTGCTTCAATTTAATACGTCAGACAGAAAGCCTTTCTACACTGCTTCTTTAGATTTTCAGCAGCTTCACTAGGTGTTGAAATTTCTGCAACTCCTCCTCTACGACAGGCAATACACGCCGGTACCAGCCAGTGAACGCCCAAGTCCCGGTTCCCAGAGTAACCAAAACTTAGCCCTCGGCCCAACAGGGAGCCACGGACATCACAGTGGAACCAGCTGTGAAAGATTTTAAATAGCATCCCTGACTACAAGCTTTCACTCTCTTAGGAAGGGAGTGTTTTGACTGCATTGAATTTTCTCTCAAAGCCAGAGGCAAGCATAATTTTTGGTACACACTGTTCTCTTGTCTTCAGTTTATGAAACTAATTTTCCCACCCACATGCCTGCCAAGAGAGAGATCAACTGCAACATCCGTTAAATGAAGGGGTCTTCACAGGCCCAGATATCATTGTACTTACATTCTCAGTGTTAAAATGATACGGTGTTGCGGCCCGGCTTCATGTGCGTGAGACCTGTGCAGTCACACAGGGCCCTGCTCTCAGAAGGGCCTTCGCTTGGTTTAATGCTCTGAGGTTGCCATCTTATGATGGTTAAAATTATGGTCGAATTTGGGTTCTGTAAGTGAAGTTGATGGGGCAAGGGGAGTACCTGTGCAGGCAGTGGAGACACTGGCTGCAGGGTGCACACGGGCAGCCTAAGGCCAAGGGCCCAGCAGGCACCGGGCAGTTGGCCTGGTAGTTGCACGCACACACATGCCTGGGGCAGTCCAGGGTGCCGCAGGGCTCCAAGCCAGCCACGCTGGGACCGGAGCCCAGACTGGTGGCTGTAACAGTAGCAGAAGCAGCAGAAGCAGCAGTGGCCATGGCTGCAGGAGAAAGGAGGAACTCAGGTCACGCGGGGAGACCTGCTTGCCCATCCATCCCTGGAGTCCGTCTCTAGGGAGTGCGCACAAATGTTAACTCTCTAACCTGAAGGCTAGGACAGTGAATATGCACAAACTAAAAGCCTAACCATGAACACTACAATAAAGCGTATCAGGGAGAATTCTTCAGATTTTATAACCTTTGGTTTTGAAACTTCCGTAATACTGCAAAACGCACAGGCATAAAAAAAGAAATTAAATTTAAAGATTGTTGAATTGGGGAGAAAATAATACTGTTTCCAAACGAAGTTTCAGATGAACAAATCATTAATGAGGAAGATCTTTTTCAAATTAATTTTTCTTTATAAATGAAGATACAGTGTTAGAAGCATAAACAGGCATTCTGAATTAGATGCAACTCATGAAGAAGATATTTTTGGTTTCTTATGAAATTGCCACAAAATTCCAGGAAATGTCAGATGAAACATTAAAATAATATATAAATTTACATTTAAAATTAAATTTCACACTTACATGAAATGAATGTGTGTGAAGAATTAACTCTTAGAAAAACTGTCATAAGAATTATCTAACTGTAAAAAAAATTATATTCTCAAAATTTATCAGAAGTTTATTCCAATGCTGTCACAGCCTATTAAAACATTCTTAACATATCCAGGAACAGCTGCACCAGTAGAAAGATCCTTCTCAAAAATTAAAAAAAAATTATTTGTCACCTTGCATTTGACCAGGAGCGACTCATGTCACTTCAATTACATCAGGTGACATTGAAGTTGCTGAAAGTATAAATTTTGATCACCTAATGAATGGATTTCCAGAAGTGTGACAGAAAAATTTTATGAAGAATCAAGGTATCAAAGTGTTATAATTTATTGTATTAGATAAAATTATGACACCAAAATATTATTTTGCAATTTTTAAGGGTATGCTGCTATCACTTATCACTATTACTCCTATTACTTTTTTTTTTTTTGCATGGGCAAGCTCCAGGAATCGAACCTGGGTCTCCAGCATGGCAGGTGAGAAATCTGCCACTGAGCCACTGTTGTCAGCCCCCAATACGTTTTATAAGTAAAATATTCTTAAAAGAAAAAGCTTAACATTTTAGTACTTTCAATAGCACTTTTTCCTGCTTTTAGAACAAGGGATCCCACATTTTTATTGTGCACTGGCCCCAAAAATTAGGTAGCCAGCCCTGACTGTATCCACAGGCTTTCTGAACTCAAGACACTCATTAGAAGTTGTAAGCTCACTAAAGATTCATTAGTTCCCAATGCCAGGTCTCAATTCAAATTAGGTTTTAAAGTATTTTGGAGGAGTGGGTTGGAGAATGCTATTCAACTTTTGATTTAAATCTGAAGAGATGGAAAAGCATTTTTAGAAAAGAGGGGACACCTAACAGGGAAGCTTCAAAGACCGTGTCTTCCAATCACTGAAGTCATCACAATGACAGTGAAGAAGGTGGAGGGAGGTGCCTTCTCCTGATAGCTGCAGCAATGGTAGTGATAATGTGATGGCAATGATAACATTAAGTAAATTGTCCAGGCCAATATTTATTTATCATGTCCCATGCCCTGGGCTACGCACTTGACTTGTTTTATTGCGCCTTTTCAACAATGCTCTGAGGCAGGTACTAGTATTATTTTCATATCGCACATGAGGGAACAATACTTAGAGTCCAGGTTAATTTGTTCTATTGAACATCTAGTGAGTGGCACAGCTAGGACGTGTTCCCCACACCAAATTCCAAGCTATTAACTATTCCACACAAAGCCTCCAACCAAAAAGCAGCTCCACAGTGAGGGGAGGGAGACAGCACAGTGACAGGTACTGCAGGGGGTGCTGCTGAGGTGACGATGGCAGCTATAAGTTTTCTGTTTAGTTCACTAGAATTGGGAGAGAAACAGAAGAGGCCAGGAGCCTGACATACGTTGTAGACATACCCTGACTCCTTTCTCAGCCTGTCCTTCAGTACCATCTCCTCCATGAAGGGTTTTCTAATTCTTCCTACAACCATGACTGCAAGTGTTCTTCCTCTTCATCCTGAAGCACCTCATCTAGGCCTTTCTATGGCATTTATCATTTTCCATCTTATTTATGCACATATCATCTTTGCTACCAGTCCATCAACTACTTAAGTGCAGATGTGGGGCCGAATCTTTACATCTTCACAGGTATCTACACCCAGTGCTCACTAATCAATTCATTAAGTCAGTCAATTTATGCATGCACGACCTATCTTAACTCCCTAAGAAGCTTTTGGGTTACAAGAAGAAGTTGGAAGTTACTGAACTAACATCATATTAAGCTAAAAATGTTTATTTTGCACACAACTAAACTTCAGATTCAAAAATAACTGAAACTGAAATGAAGGCAGAAAATAACTTGATGCTGCTTCTCTTTATAATCATATTCTTGCCCGTTCAATTAGTTTAAGATTTTAAGTCTTCTGGAATATGTCACAAACCCTTGAGCGCCTTTACTTTCATATATCAAATAGATTATCACCATGAGGCAAGAAAGAGATTTATTCCACTCTTCTAATTTACAAGAGCAGTTCTTGAAAAGGAGCCAATTTAAAGAGAGAATGTATTCATTTAAAAAATAACATCAAAATTCTTGTCTTAGGTAGCTGACAGATGGTTCAACTACCCAGATATTTCCCAGATATTTCCTCTAGCTTTAATTTATTCTTTCCACAAACTTCTAACTCATAAACTTTGAGGCTAAGCTGAAGCTATTCAGAAAGTATGGGCTCTATTTTTCCACTGACAACAGATGAAAGCAGGGTATGAGTACAGCACCACACCAGTTTCATCAGGTTGCCTATGCTACCACTTTTCTCAGCAAGATAAAACTTGAAACTCACCTCCTTGGAATGATGCCATTTTCCAAACTTGTTGTCTGACTTCGAAGCCAGCGGCGTTGGTAACTGCTGGAAGAGGATGTAGAGGAGGTGGGAGATGGAAATGGTGTAATCAAAAGGCTGCTTAGTGAGGCTGTGGGGAAGAAAATTTGAAAATTGAAAGTTGTAGCTACCTAAAGAAAAAGAAAAAGCCAAGTAATCGAAATTTTCAGATTCTGCAGTCACATCAAGCAGGGGAAGATTACTAAGATTTCTGTACAGCAAAGAAAACATCCTTTAAAAAAGGGAAATAAGGACCACAGACATAGCAAGTACATAAATAATCAGGTCCTATATTATAAATGCAAAATAATTATCATTCAGAGTGAAGACTGCAGCTTTCTAGAAGAACAGTCCATTCAATACACTAATCATGCTGTCACCTAGTAACTCAGGCTGTACACTGTGATCACCTATACATACATCTTCCTCTTGACTACTCCTTCAGCCTGTGTTCTGAAGTAAATTCTAGAAACATAAACATTTCTTCCATATAGTATTCCTTTCTCTTGACCACCATAGCTCCATACACACAGAAGTAATCCTCCTTCCCTCTACCCACCATTGGCTGTGAAACCCCCCACCACCGGCTCTAGTCTTAAACAAATTTTCTGTTTGGAATATTTATTTGGCTTTAGCCTTTTTCTGCCTCCTTCTGCCACATAAAATTAGATGTTCCATGGAGATAGGAGGAGTTTGCTTTAGTTTACCTTTTTTCTATACACTTAACTCCCAGTAAATATGAGCTGACAGTGTCAGCCCAGCCTCTTCTAACAGGCCGAGAGGGAATGGCCCTTTCTCAGGGAAAGCGAAGGGCTTCATTCACATCATAGCTGCTGGATGGACTTCTGTTCATTTGTAGGGCTGGAAGGGGGACCCAGACTTTCTCCGCTTTCCTTCCCAATGCTAAGGGACTATACACTGAAATGTCCCTCAGCCCAAAGGGAAAGGAAACAGGGTGAAAGAGATGATGGGTCTTTTACACTCTGGGCAACATTTCCAGTAGGGCAAGAAGTCACAGGGCAAAGGAAAATCATTTCAGGTAACACAGTGTACTACGCCCATGTGTCACTGGGTGAGTCAGTTTCTCCAGATGATCTACCAGTTTCTTGTCTATCACTCTTGTAGACAGATGTAAATAATCTAATTCTCCGGCCTGAGCTTTGAAATACTACAGGAGTTGCTTGGCTATTAGTCAATACTCAGTAAACAAATGTTAGCGTGTCTGCAGCACGCCAGCTGTTGTGCCCAGCAGCCACAAAACAGTGTTGGGTAAGTCAGACACAGTATCAAACCTCGTGGAGGTTCACGTCCACAGAAAACCAACAAACTTTCCAGGCTACAAGACTTAGATATGTGATGACTCAAGCTTCTTTTCACAGTAGATACCTAGGAGACGCTTTTCTTCTACTCTAGTCAATATTAATAGCAAATCTGGTCTGGTAGGTTTAATCATCTTTGTATCTTTTGTACCCAGAGGCTTCATAGGAAAGCCTTGCAATCTGCCGGGTCTCACCCTCCAGGAAAACTGACACAGGTGACTCTTTCCTCCTGACAGAAGGCCAGATTAGTCTGGGAAAATCTGGCTGGGGTCTATAATACCTAAGTAGACCCTCCTAAGGGGTCAAAAAAAAAAGGCACCATACAGGCAGGGCAAGAAACAAGAAAACAAGAACTGGGTGGGCCACGGTGGCTCAACAGGTAGGAATGCTTGCCTGCGATGCCAGAGGACCCGGGTTCGTTTCCCGGTGCCTGCCCATGTAATAATAAAAAAAAGAAAACAAGAACTGAAAAATTCTGATCTATTAAACAAAACTTAAGCCAGAGGTCGAGAATAAGCTGAACTGAATGTCAAAGAACAGATAGACAACAAACTTATCCAGCAAGAAAATCCTAGGAAAAAAAGTGAAAACAATCTCCTGAATAAACTAATTAAGGTAATTAAATGCCTAGATGCCAGCAAAAAATAACAAATCATACTAGGAGAATTGAAGATATGGCCCAGTCAAAGGAACAAACCAACAATTCAAATGAGATACAGGAGTTGAAACAATTCAGAATGTTCCAACAGATATGGAAAACCTCATCAAAAATCAAATCAGTGAATTCAGGGAGAATATAAAGAAGGCAAGGAATGAACAAAAAGAAGAAATCAAAAGTCTGAAAAAACAAATCACAGAACTTTATGGCAATGAAAGGCACAGCAGAAGAGATGAAAAAAACAATGGAAACCTACAACATCAGATTTCAAGAGGCAGAAGACAGGATTAGTGAACTGGAGGACGACATATCTGAAATCCAATAAGCAAAAGAAAATATATGGAAAAATATGAGCAGGAACTCAGGGAATTGAATGACAACATGAAGCACACAAATATACATGTTATGGGTGTCCCAGAAGGAGAAGAGAAGGGAAAAGGAGGAGAAAAAACTAATAGAGGAAATTATCACTGAAAATTTCCCAACTCTTATGAAAGACTTAAAATTCCAGATCCCAAAGTACAGCATACCCCAAAGAGAATAGATTCAAATAGACGTATTCCAAGACACCTGCTAGTCAGAATGTCAGATGTCAACGAGAAAGAGAGAATCTTGAAAGCAGCAAGAGAAAAGCAATCCATCACATATAAGGGAAGCCCAATAAGACTATGCGTAGATTTCTCAGCAAACAATGGAGGCAAGAAGACAGTGGGATGATATATTTAAATTACTAAAAGAGAAAAACTGCCAACCAAGAATTTCATATTCAGCAAAATTGTTCTTCAAAAAATGAGTGAGAAATTAAAACATTCTCAGGCAAAAAATCACTGAGAGAATTTGTGACCAAGAGACCAGCTCTGCAAGAAATACTAAAGGGAGCACTAGAGACAGATGTGAAAAGACAGGAGAGAGAGGTATAGAGAAGAGTGTAGAAAGGAAGACTATCAGTAAAGGTAAAAAGAAGGAAAATTAGATGTGACATGTCTAATCCAAAAAGCAAAGATGGTAGAAGAAAGTACTGCCCGTACAGTAATAACACTAACTGTTAATGGATTAAACGCCCCAATCAAAAGACATAGACTGGTAGAATGGATTAAAAAACAGGACCCTTGTCTACAGGAAATGCATCTTAGACCCAAGGATAAACACAGGTTGAAAGTGAAAGGTTGGAAAAAGATATTTCATGCAAATAACAATCAGAAAAGAGCAGGAGTAGCTATACTAATATCCAACAAATTAGATGTCAAATGTAAAATAGTTAAGAGTCAAAGAAGGACACTACGTATTAATAAAAGGAACAATTCAACAAGAAGACACAGTACTCATAAATATTTATGCACTGAGCCAGAATGCTCCAAAATACATGAGGCAAACACTGAAAAGAGAAATAGATACATTTGCCATAATAGTTCGAGACTTCAATTCCCCACTTTCATCAACGGACAGAACATCTAGACAGACGATCATAAAGAAACAGAGAATTTAGTACAATAAATGAGCTAGACTTAACAGACATTTATAGAACATAGCACCGCACAACAGCAGAATATACCTTTTTCTCAAGTGCTCATGGATCATTCTCAGGGCTAGCCCATATGCTGGGTGACAAGGCAAGTCTCAATAAATTTAAAAAGATTGAAATCATACAAAACACTTTCTCAGATCATAAACGAATGAAGTTGGAAATCAATAATAGGCAGAGTGCCAGAAAATTCACAAATTTATGGAGACTCAACAACACACTCTCAAACAACTAGCTGGTCAAGGAAGAAATACAAGAGAATTTTGTAAATACCTCGAGGTAAATGAAAATGAAAACACAACATATCAAAATTTATGGGATGCAGCAAAGGCAGTGATAAGATGGAAATTTATTGCCCTAAATGTCTGTATCAAAAAGAAGAGCAAAAATTGAGGAATTAACTGTCCACTTGGAAGAACTAGAGAAAGAACAGCAAATTAACCCAAAGCAAGCAAAAGGAAAGAAATAATGAAGATTAGAGCAGAGATAAACGAAATTGAGAACATGAAAACAATCGAGAAAATCAACAAAACCAGAAGTTGGTTCTAAGAGAAAATCAATAAGACCGATGGACCCTAGGAAGGTTGACAAAAAGAAGAAGAAAGGATGCAAATAAATAAAATCAGAAATGGAAGAGGAGACATAACCACTGACCCCACAAAAATAAAGGAAGTAATGAGAGCATACTATGAACAACTTTATGCTAATAAACTCGACAATGTAGATGAAATGGACAACTTCTTAGAATGCCGTGAACCTCCAACACTGACTCAAGAAGAAACAGCCGACCTCAACAAACCAATCAGAAGTAAAGAAACTGAATCAGTTATTAAGAAGCACCCCCAAAAGAAATGGCTTCACATGTGAATTCTACCAAACATACAAGAAAGAACTGGTACCAATCCTGCTCAAATTCTTCAAAAGTATTGAAGAAGAGAGAATGCTACACTCATTTTACCAAGCCAACATCACCCTCATACCAAAGCCAGACAAAGATATTACAAAAAAAGAAAACTACAGACCAATCTCTCTCATGAATATAGATGCAAAAATCCTGAACAAAATTCTTACAAATCGAACTCAGCCCCATATTAAAAGAATTATACACCATGACCAAGTAGGCGTCATCCCAGGTATGCAATGATAATTCAACATAAGAAAATCAATTAAATGTAATACACCATATCAACAAATCAAAGCAGAAAAACCACATGATCATCTTGATTGATGCAGAAAAGGCATTTGACAAAATTCAACATTCTTTCCTGTTTAAAACACTTCAAAGAATAGGAATAGAAGGGAATGTCCTCAACATGATAAAGAGAATATATGAAAAATCCAGAGCTAACATGATCCTCAATGGAGAAAAACTGAAAACTTTCCCCCTAAGATCAAGAACAAGACAAGGATGTCCACTATCACCACTGTTATTCAACATTGCGTTGGAAGTTCTAGCCAGAGCAATTAGACAAGAAAAAGAAATACAAGGCATCAAAACTGGAAAGGAAGAAGTAAAACTCTCACTGTTTGCAGATGATATGATACTATATGTTGAAAATCCGGAAAAATTCACAGCAAAACTACCTGAACTAATAAATAAGTACAGCAAAGTGGCAGGTTACAAGATCAACACTCAAAAATCTGTAGTGTTTCTATACACTAGTAATGAACAATCTGAGGGGGAAATCATGAAAAAAATTCCATTTACAATTGCAAAAGAATAAAATATTTAGGAATATATTTAATTAAAGAGACAAAATTCCTATACAGAGAAAACTATAAGAAATTGTTAAAAGAAATCACAGAAGACCTAAACAAGTGGAAGGGCATACTGTGTTTATGGATTGGAAGACTAAATATAGTTCAGATGTCAATTCTACCTAAATTGATTTACAGATTCAATATAATACCAATTAAAATCCCAAAAGTTTACTTTTCAGAAATAAAAAAAAGCAATAACCAAATTTATCTGGAAGGGCAGCGTGCCCCGAATAGCTAAAAGTATCCTGATAAAGAAAAATGAAGTCGGAGGTCTCATGCTACTTGACTATAAGGCATATTACGAAGCTACAGTGGTCAAAACAGCATGGTACTGGCATAAAGATAGACATACTGACCAATGGAATCAAATAGAGTGTTGAGATACAGACCCTCTCATCTATACACAATTGATCTTTGATAAGGCAGTCAGGCCAAATCACCTAGGAGAGAACAGTCTCTTCAATAAATGGTGCCTAGAGAACTGGATATACATTTCCAAAAGAATGAAGGAAGGTCCATATCTCACATCCTATACAAAAATTAACTCAAAATGGATCAAAGACCTAAACATTAGCTCAAAGACCATAAAACTGTTAGAAGAAAATGTAGGGAAATATCTTATCAATCTTATAATAGGAGGAGGTTTCCTAGACCTTACACCCAAAGTATGAGCATTGAAGAAATAAATAAATGAGAACTCCTCAAAATTAAACTTTTATGCATCAAAGAACTTCTTCAAGAAACTAAAAAGACAGCCTACATAATGGGAGACAATATTTAGAAACAATATATCAGATAAAGGTCTAGTATCCAAAATATATTAAGAGATCGTTCAACACAGCAACAAAAAGACAGACAACATAATTACAAAATGGGCAAAAGACTCTAACAGACACTTCTCAGAAGAGGAAATACAAATGGCCAAAAATCACATGAAAAGATGCTCAACTTCCCTGGCTATTAGGGAAATAAAATCAAAACCACAATGAGATATGATCTCACATCCACCAGAATGGCCATTATCAATAAAACAGAAAACGACAAGTGCTGGAGAGGATGTGCAGAAAGAGTCACACTTATCCACTGTTGGTGGGAATGTCAAATGGTACAACCGCTGTGGAGGGCAGTTTGGCAGTTCTTCAGGAAGCTAAGTATAGATTTGCCATATGACCCGACAATACCATTGCTAGGTATCTACTCAGAGGACAAGAGGGCAAAGACACAAACGGACATTTGCACACCAATGTTTCTAGCAGCATTATTTACAGTTGCCAAAGATGGAAACAGCCAAAATGTCTATCAACAGACGAGTGGCTAAACAAGCTGTGGTATATACATACGACGGAATATTATGCAGCTGTAAGATAGAATAAAGTGGTGAAGTATGTAACAACATGGATGGACTTTAAGGACATTACGCTGAGTGAGATTAGCTAGAAACAAAGGGACAAACACTGTACGGTCTCACTGATATGAACTAACATTAATGAATGAACTTGGATAATTTTCATTTACAAACAGAGGTCATCAGGAAATAGAAATAGGGTAGATATTGGGTAATTGGAACTGAAGGGATACAGATTGTACAACGGGACTGATTATAAAAATTCAGAAATGGGTAATACAATACTACCTTGCTGTAATACAATAATGTTAGAACACTGAATGAAGCTGAATATGAGAATGATAGAGGGAGGAGGCCTGGGGGCACAAATGAAATCAGAAGGAAAGATAGGCAATAAAGACTGAGATGGTATAATCTAGGAATGCCTCGAGTGTATAATGATGGTGACTAAATGTACAAATTTAAAAATGTTTTGCATGAGGAAGAACAAAGGAATGTCAATAATGCAGGGTGTTGAAAATTTAAAGACTAAAGCAAAAAAATATTTATTTGGTACAAAATTTATATTGTGACTAGTGCATTTCCTAATATAACTTATGTGGACACTTAACTGAACACCATAAGTACATGGAACCTTAAGTAGGGCATGAGATTTTGTAGGTTTGTGCAGAGTGATGCCCTGATAAATCCCAGAAGGATTTGAACAGTGAATAAAAAAGTATTTGCAAAGTCCCCTTGGGGAATGGTGAGAAAGGGGGAAAATTCAACTTCCCCAAGTGGTGAATTCTTGATATTCTCACAAGCAGTGGGAACAACCAAAGCAATAGGCTGAGCCCTCAGTCTTGGGGTTTGTTCATATGAAACTTAACCCCACAAAAGACAGGCTAAGCCTAGGTAAATTAGGCCTAAAAGTCACCCCCAAGAGAACCTGTTTTGTTGCTCAGATGTGGCCTCTCTTTCTCAGCCAACACAACAAGCAAACTCACTGCCCTCCCCGTCTATGTGGGACATGACTTCCAGGGATGTGGACCTTCCTGGCAATGTGGGACAGAAATCCTAGAATGAGCTGGGACTCAGCACCAAGGGATTGAGGAAACCTTCTAGACCAAAAGGGGGAAGAGAGAAATGAGACAAAATAAAGTGTCAGTGGTTGAGATATTCCAAACAGAGTCAAGAGGTTATCCTGGAGGTTATTCTTACACATTAAATAGATATCACCTTTTTAGTAAAGGTGTAACAGAGAGGCTGGAGGGAACTGCCTGAAAATGTAGAGCTGTGTTCCAGTAGGGATGTTTCTTGAAAATGAGTGTATAATGATACAGTTTTCACAAGGTGACTGTGTGATTGTGAAAACCTTGTGCCTGATGCTTCTTTTATCTACCTTATGGACAGATGAGTAAAA
>PVIY010031886.1:0-29217 GCA_004026745.1 Myrmecophaga tridactyla | reverse complement strand
GTACATGAAAACATTTAGACAAGATGGTCGGTAAATAAAGATAACCCCTCTTTAGTTTATTTCTCTCTCTTTTTTTAATAATCTGAAAATTATTTGGTTTTATTATGATGGATAATAAGGATGAAGACGTAGAAAGAGAAGGCTTCAAAGTGCCAGGGAAGAGCAGAGCCGTGGTCAACCACATGGTGTTCGTGTAAGTGTAGCAGCTTCAGCAGAAGCCCAGCAGTTCTCTTTTGAGATTGTGTGCCATGCTGTTCTCCCGATACAAAGACACCACTGCTGGCCCAGCTTCAGGGTGCGTGCCTGGGACCAACCCCTGCACAGATGCCAACCCAGGCCGCTGACCGGAGCAGGGAAACTTAACACAAGAGCCAGGCAAACCAGACGTCAGCTCTGGATGAGTCAACCAGGCACTGCGGATCCTGGATTTACACAGAGAAAGGTTGAATGCTTCCAGAGAGCCAAGATGTGGAGAGTGGCATTGCTTGGTTTGATTTTGCTTAAAAACTTTTTTTTTTCATTTATTTATGAAACATAACCACATATGAACACAAACATTCTTACCATATGATCATTCCATTCTTGTTATATAGTCAGTAACTTACAATGTCGTCACATAGTTGTATATTCATCATCATGATCATTTCTTAGAACATTTGCATCAATTCAGAAAAAGAAATAAAAAGAAAACAGAGAAAAATTCATACGTACCATACCCCTTACCCCTCCCTTTCATTGATCATTAGCATTTCAATCAACTAAATTTGTTTTAACATTTGTTCCCCCATTATTTATTTATTTTTAATCCATATGTTTTACTCGTCTGTTGATAAGTAGATCAAAGAAGCATCAGACACAAGGTTTTCACAGTCACACAGTCACGTTGCAAAAGCTATATCGTTATGCTATCATCTTCAAGAAACATGGCTACTGGAACACAGCTGTACCTTTTCAGACAGTTTTCTCCAGCCTCTCCATTACACCTTAACTAAAAATGTGATATCTATTTAATGTGTTAATTAACCTCCAAGATAACCTCTCCAGATTTTGCTTAAAAATTTTAAAGAAAAATCCCTGAGGACCAAGGGTTCCCATACACCCAGGGCTCTCCCAGAGTGGGAGCGTTGTGATCACATCAGAGCTAGCTTCTCCTGACCCCCAAATCCAGCCACAGGACCAGGGAGCTGAGACTGAGGATCGCTGGTCAGGGTCACTGGCCAAGGGCTTTTAGAGCAGTGTCTGGGACTCCTGATCTATGCCATGAGGGTAGGGGAGAGCCTTGAGGGGTCCTTTGAGTTCTGCCGAGGACACCAGCTTTCTAGAGGACAGAAAGATGTTGCTTCGGCAACGCCATGCTTTGTAATTGGGAGAATGCAAAGGAAATACATATTGTTCCTTCAGCTATCATTTTTTCCTTATTGAGTATTCTCTTAAATGCATCTGTTTACTCCTTCCCCGTGTCCCACTCAGGACAAGATTCCTAATGCAGATGTTCTTCAGACTTACTGACTCCAAATCTGCACGTCTGTAATTCAGGGGGGCATTTATCCTTGGGGGGAGGAGGCCCCTCTGTATTACAGAGTTCAGTTTTGCCTGGAGTCATAGCTGTTTTTCGGGTGAGGTGGGTCTGGCTCTGGCCCTGTTATGCTTCTCGTGGTCGCTGGGTTATTCTGTGCTGCTGACTGGTGACCCTCAGTTCCTCAGGGTTAGAACAGCCTGTGCTTCCCGCTTCGGAAGCCTGGCCTCCTCGCTGGGTGTCTGTTTCCATGCTGGTCATACCAGACACCCACCTGCTTTCTCCTTCCCAGGCCCAGGCTTGCTTGAAGTCAGGTAATTTACTGTCCATTGTTGAATGGAGACAGACAGGAGGCTCCGTGAGACAAACGGTGACAACTGAAACTGTGAAGCGTTTTGGTACTAGTGCTGCTTAATACTTCCTAATATGTGATTTTTTTTTTTTTTTTTTGCTTTTGAAAGAAATTAACTTACTGATTTAATTGAACATTTTTGTGGTTTTGTTTTAACTTGTACCATATAGAGATATGTACTTTTTTCTTGCCCGTTTTTAACATTTTTAACATTTTTTGTCGTGAAGTGTGACATATGTAAAAAAAACAATAAACTTCAACGTACATTTTAACATGTAGTTATAGAACAAATTTCAAAGTATGGTATGGGTTATAGTTCCACAAATTCGGATATTTCCTTCTAGCTGCTCCAAGACACTGGAGACTAAAATGAAATAGCAATATAATGATTCAGTGGTCATACTCATTTGTTAAATCCTGTCTTCTCTCTTTTATAAAAACTTTTAAAAGATACTGTTATAAGTGGTTTGGAAGGCAAATGGCTGCTTCTCATCCTCGGGTGCTGGCAGAGCTCTGGCCCTTGTGAACTGTGTCCTGTCCTGCTCTGACAGTGGGACTCTGACAGCCCACGGCCTGCGTGCAGTTCACCGCTGGTGTCACGTCGGAACACCTGTGTAGTCATGGGTGTTTCTGTCCTGTGGGTGGAGATGGTGGGCACTCCGTGCCTTAGCCAGCCTGGTGGGAGGTCCACAGGAGGGGTCCAAACATAACTTGCTTGGCCAGTTGGTCCCTCCACCTGGCGATGGAATGGCTGACGGCAGAGTCCATGGGTGGGTAGGGTGGAGGGTGGCCACAGCCCCATGAAGTGGCTTTCTCTGCCAGCTGGGAAGCTGTGGCCCAGAATGTGGGAAACCCATGCGTTCCTTTAACATAAATGTCCAGCTCCTATTTGGAAAATGAGATCACATTCTAGGAATGATTTTTGTTTTGCTTGGTGATCTCTGTATCTTCTCCTATTCTAGGTGCAACGCTAGAGGAAATTACCCAGCACTGGGACTGGTTGGAGCAGAACCTCCTCCACACTTTGTCTGTCTTTGATAATAAAGAAGACATTGCTAGTTTTGTCAAAGGGAAAGTAAAGGTATGTCCCTTGATTTGAATATTTTTGTCCATCTTCCTGTCTTTCTTATAACTTCCTTATAACATTTTGAAACAATGCAGCATTTTTGATTGTATAGTAATAGTTTTCTCCACTAAACGGTGCTTTTTGGCTGTCATGCTTTGCACAGTCAGGCCTCCAGAATGGCTTCATTCCCAGACCTATTTTTTTGTTATGTTTTATAGAACTTACTTGTCTCAGGAAAAAAAAAAACATACTGTTAAGAGTTGTTTCTCCAGAGCAACAACTTATTTGCTTAAATCTGTTATTTCCCAACCTTTTTGCAATTGGGACATCTTGTCTTCTTTGTGGACTCAGCACTGTCCTCCCCATAAGCATGCTGTGTGGATATTGATTTATGTATTTGCTTTTTTTAAAAAAAACTTTTTTTATTGTAAAATATATATACAAAGCAAAGAAAGAAAAAAGCAATAGTTTTCAACGCACACTTTAACAAGTAGTTACAGGACAGATCCCAGAATTTGTCCTGGGCTACCATTCTACCATCTCAGGTTTTCCCTTTTAGCTGCTCCTAATACTGGAGGCTGGAAGGAATATTAATATACTGACTCAGTAGCCATATTCATCTGTTAAATCCCATTTTCTCTGTCACACCTCCTCTTTCTCCTTTGATCCGTCTCCCAATCTATAGGGATCATTGCGCAATGCCCATTCTGGCTTTTTCATGTTGAGGAAAGATATCAACACTAAAGGATAGGGGGATGTAATTAGTTGATAATCCTGGAGAGGCTGGCCCCTCTGTGTTTCAGGATTTATCTGACCTAGGAACCTTCAGGGAATTATAGGTTCCAGGAAGGCAAACCTAGTGCAGGAAACCACATGGGAAAATGTAATAGTTCCATTATATATATACAGAAACACAAGGCCTTGTTCCTGTTCTGGATTCTACGAGTTTGGGTTGTTTAAGTGGGCTCGGATATTTATTTTTTAAATGTGTTAATTAAATGGTATTAAAGTCAGTTAAACTTTGAGATGGGGACCCTAGGAGTATCAGCAGGTACATCCTGGGGGTTCACGTCGTATGCTGCTTGGTCTCACCGCTGTCATAGGATTGGTAGCTGGTGCTTTATTATAAGCCCTGTCGGACACGGGAGAGGTTTCCTCATTCTCGACTGAACTCGCATTGAACACCCTAACACGTTAACTGGTGATACGTTTTCCTCCCTTATGGTAAAACACCCTAGACCCTGATTGTGTTTGTTTAAAAGCTTGCCTGTCAGTAACCCGAGTGTACTGCTTTTAGTGACAGGCATCAAAGCAGAATCCTCTCCTTTAAAGGAACAAAATAGGAGCTTTTTTTTTTCTTTTAGGGGTTGGGGGATACTTGTGAAACCAGGTGAAAAGAAAAGTCCCCCTGATTCTTCTCCCTGGGGAGGCCCCAGGGAGCCAGTCGTGGTGGGAGAGCAGGTAGACAGTGCGGGGGCCAGCTTGGGGAACCCACTTCTGCCTGGGGGGCCTGGCTGTGGTGGCCCTCCCAGGACAGGGGCTCAGCGGCCTTGGCTCTCGAACTGCCCCCTTCACTGCCCTTTATCGCCCAAACCCCACTCTTCTTGTTTAATGTGAATTGTGGTGGTTCTTTAGGTGTTTTTCTTCTTAATTTTGAGGAGGGAAATTCATTTCTGTCATGGTGGTTTTAGAAAATCGTCCAAGCTTAAAAAAAAGAAAAAAAAAGTCCCCAGGTGCCTGCTGGCCGGGCGCAGGGCTGGGAGTGGGGTCTGCCGTGCCCAGTGTCCCAGCAGGCCGCCTCCTGGGCTCATGTGGTGCTTCCTTCTTCCGGCCCAGCGCCCAGCATCCAGGAATCGGCTCTTTGCTGCTCACATCCTGCACACCTGAAGACCCTGTAGAGCTTTAAAACACAGACAGACAGACCCCCTGCTTTGCGTGGTCCCCTGGAACCTGGAATCTGAGTGCCACCATTTGCTTTGTCTGGAGCCCCAGGTCTTGATCTACAACCATGTCCTGTTTGCTCCGAGAGTATAAGCCACTCCCTTCAATCCGCACTTCCAGAGCCTAGGAGAACTGCACAGAGTAGTACACGTATTAGATGTGTTTTTAAAATAATAATTTTTGCCAATTATTCCTTCTATAATTTTAAGTCTCATATAAAATTTGGAAAATAACATAAATGAAGAAAATGAAAATCACTTGTAATTTCACCAGCCCTGAGATATATTTTAAAAAATAATTTTCAGCTACATTCTTATTTTAAAGGTCTGAGTTTTCGACTAGCTGGTGCAGTGCACGCTTTAGTTGCAGCCCCCCAAAGGTGGCCTCGTCTTAGGAGACAGAGCCTTTGATGACAAAAACCAACAAGAATAAAAGGAAGGGAAAAATTAATATGAATAAGTAGAAGAATAGAATTAGAAACGTATTTTAAACGTTGCACAGCATAGGTGAGGTCTCTTCTTAAACAGCTGCTCCTGGGGGGCCCCAAGAGGAAATTCTCATGCAGACATTTGCAATGAGCACACAAGGGTGGCTGGTGCCAACCCCCAGGAGCCGGCCTCAGGACTAAATTCTAGGCCCTTCTACTACCTTGACTCAGTGTTAGAAAGGACCAGGTACTTATTAGGGTTCTCCAGAGAGACCTGACAGATGCAGATGTGTTTTGGTTTTTTTTTTTTTTTTAATTTTTTTTTTTATTTTTAGGGTTCATGGTCTGGAAATCAAATCTGAATCTCTCACATGGAAGGCGAACATTCTAACATTGAAGCTCCCATGCACCCCAGATATGTTTTTTTTTTAACTTTTTTTTTATTGTGTAGTATAACATATATACAAAGCAAAGAAATAAAAAAGCAGTAGTTTTCAAAGCACTCTTCAACAAGTGGTTACAGGACAGATCCCAGAGTTTGTTGTGGGCTACCATGTGTCCTCTCAGATTTTTTCTTGTAGCTGCTCCAGAACAGAGGAGGCAGCACTTAAAATTTTCTTTTTATCATCGCAATTGACTTTTTTTCCATTCCTTTTTTGTTAAAAATAAGATGTATACAAAAAAGCTATAAATTTCAAAGCACAGCACCACAGTTAGTTGTAGACTATATTTCAGAGTTTGTCATGGGTTACAATTCCACAATTTTAAGTTTTTACTTCTAGCTGCTCTAAAATACAGGGGACTAAAAGCGATACCAATTTAATGATTCAGCACATATTCATTTGTTAAATCCTGTCTTCACTGTATAACTCCACCATCACCTTTGATCTCTCTATCCCTCTCTTTAGGATTGTTTGGGCTATAGCAATTCTAAATGTATGATATTGGAAGGGCCTGTCACTAATATGGGGTAGGGAGATGGAACTATCTGATGTTCTGAAGAGGCTGCGCGAGGTTTCAGGATTTATCTGGACCAGACACCCATCTGGAGGTTGTAGGTTTCTGGAAAGTTACTCTTGTGCCTGGAACCCTTGTGGAATCTTATATATTGCCCTAGGTGTTCTTTTATGTTGGTTGGAATGGTCCTGGTTGGGGGTTGGCAGGTTATGACAGGTAACAAGGTCTACCCGAAGCTTGTGTAAGAGCAACCTGCAGAGTAGCCTCTCGACTCTATTTGAACTCTATCTGCCACTGATACTTTATTAGTTACACCTCTTTTCCCCCTTTTGGTCAGGATGTTATTGTTGATCCCATGGTGCCAGGTCTGGATTCATTCCTAGGAGTCATCTCCCACGTCACCAGGGAGACTTTCACCCCTGGATGTCATGTCCCATGTAGTGGGGAGGGCAATGGTTTGACTTGCAGAGTTGGGCTTAGAGAGAGTGAGGCCACATCTGAGCAACCACAGACGTCCTCCAGAAGTAACTCTTAGGCATGCCTATTGTATTCTAAGCTTCTCCGCTACCTATATAAGCTTCACAAGAAGAGTAAGCCTCATGATCGAGGGCATGGCCTATTGATTTGGGTGTCCCTAAAGTTTAACACAGTATCAAGGGATTCCCTCATGGTATGATTTAATAGTTCCATATTCTTTCTCCCCTCCCTCAGGGAACTTTGCCAATACTTTTTGATTATCTGCTTAATATACTCTAGGATGTATCCAGGCATTACTACAATAATCTATACAGGATTAAAGGACCTCTTTCTTATTGTGTGCTTCCTGTGTTTCAGTTGTTCAAATGAGCTATACAGATAGGTTGAATTAGATTATGCGCTACATAAAATTTCAGTTCCAGACCAAATAAACCTTTCTTCCATTGGTCTCAAAGAAGATGTGTGGTTCTAAAATATAGACACTGTCTTCCTTAGCCCTGTGTTCTGAATTATTTAACCCCAACCTGTTCAACTTCATTCTTATCTCTAAATATCAGGTTATATAAACAAAACAGCCACTCAAAATCCAAAAATAATAACCACCACTCTGGGCTTAATGTGTCTGCTCTAAAAGCGTACAATCTAGGCCCCTGTTTTACATTTTCTAAAGGTGACTGTACCATTTTTGTTCTTTTGTTTCTGGCTTATTTTGTCTCACCAAATGTTCCATGTGTTCATTCACATCATTGCATGCCTCACGCCTTTGTTTCTTTTTGTAGCAGCACAACCTTCATTCATAAGTATACACCATTGTTCGCCAATGTACTTCTCTGTCATTATATCCTTCAGCCACCTGCATTCATCAGGCATCATTTACAGGACTCAAAGTCCACAGTCCATCAATGTTCTCAATTTTAGATAATTTCATTGTTCCTAAGAGAAAGAAAACTAATAAACACACCTTCGCCAAATAGGAAATCTAAACCTCTTCTTAACTCTTGTCCCTCCCCCCATTAGTTACCTCTGCTATTGCTGTGGTTGTGCTGATGGTTTCCTTCTGAACATAGCTCATAGCATCCAATAGCAGTTTTTCCCCTGTATCCTGGGTTTAAACACTCTTTGTACAAGAATCATATCTTTGAAGTGATTCTTGCGAGAACTAATTCAGTGTTAATCAGTGGAACACGTAGGTCTATATAACCCCATACATAACCATTATACATTCCCAGCAGCAGTGCATAAGTGTCCCAGTTTCTCCACATCCTCTCCCAACATTTGTAGTTTCCTGTTTGTTTAATAGCAGCCATTCTTATAGATGTGAGTTGTTATCTCATTGTAGTCTTGATCTGCATTTCTCTTATAGCCAGTGAAAATGAGCATCTCTTCCTGTGCTTTTGAGCTATCTGTATTTGCTCTTCAGAAACATGCCTATTTGTATCTTTAGCCCATTTGATAATTGGGTTGTTTGTTCCTTTGTTGTTGAGTTGTGTGATTTCTTTGTATATATAGGAGATCAAACCTTTGTCCGATATGTGACTTCCAAATATTTTCTCCCATTGAGTTGGCTGCCTCTTCACCTTTTTGACAAAATACTTTTGAGGTACAGAAGTATTTGATTTTGAGGAGTTCCCATTTGTCTGTTTTTTCTTTTGTTGCTTGTTCTTTGGGTATAAAGTTTAGGAGGCTACCTCCTATTACTAGGTCTTGAAGATGTTTCCCTACATTTTCTTCTAGAAGCTTTATGGTGCTAGTTCTTATATTTAGGTGTTTGATCCACTTGGAGTTAATTTTGTATAGGGTGTAAGATAGGGGTCCTCTTTCATTCTTTTGGCTATTGAGATCCAGTTCTTAATATGCCCAGTTATTGAAAAGACTATTTTGTCCCAGTTCTAGAGGATTTAGGGGCGTTGTCAAAAATCAGTTGACCATAGATTTGGTGGTCTATTTCTGCACTCTCGATTCGATTCCATTGGTCATTGCTTCTATCTTTGTGCCAGTACCATGCTGTTCTGAGCACTGTGGCTTTATAATAGGTCTTAAAGTCAGGGAGTGTTAATCCTCCCACTTTGTTCTGTTTTTAGGATGCTTTTAGCTATTTGGGGTCTCTTTCCTTTCCAGATGAATTTGGTAATTAGTTTTTCCAAATCTTCAAAGAGGTTGTTAGAATTTTGGTTGGTACTATGTTGAATCTGTAGATCAATTTGGGGAGAACTGACATCTTAACTGTATTTATCCTTGCTTTCCATGAGCAGGGAATGCCTTTCCACCTATTTAGATCTCCTTTGATTTCTTTTAGCAATGTTATGTAGTTTTCTGTGTACAGGTCCTTTACATCCCTAGTTCAGTTCATTCCTAAGTATTTGATTCTTTTAGTTGCTATTTTGAATGGAATTTTTTCCTTAACTGACTCCTCAGCTAGCTCATTGCTTGTGTATAGAAATGTTACTGATTTTTGCACATTAATTTTATATCCCACCACCTTCCTGAATTTATTAGCTCAAGTAGATTTCTCAGGATCTTCCAAGTATAGTATATCATCTGCAAATAATGAGAGTTTTACTTTTTCCTTTCCAATTTAGATGCCTTTTATTTCTTTGTCCTGCCTAATTGCTCTAGTGAGAACTTCTAGCACAATGTTGAATAATAGTGGTGACAGTGGGCATCCTTGTCTTGTATCTGATCTTAGGGGGAAAGCTTTCAGTCTCTCCATTGAGTACAATGCTGGCTGTCAGTTTTTCATATATTCCCTTTATCATATTGAGGTAGTTACTTTTGATTCCTGTCCTTTGGAGTGTTTTTGTCAGAAAAGGATACTGAATTTTGTCAAATGCTATTTCAGCATCAATCAAGATCATCATGTGATTTTTCCCTTTCAATTTGTTAATGTGCTATATTACATTAATTGATTTTTAATGTGTTGTTGGATTCTATTTGCTAATATTTTATTGAGAATTTTTGCATCTATGTTCTTTAAGGAGATTGGCCTGTACTTTTCCTTTCTTATGGCATCTTTACCCAGTTTTGGTATTAAAATGATATTAGCTTCATAAAATGAGTTAGGTAGAGTTCCTATCTCCTCAATTTTTTGGAAAAGTTTGTGCAGGATTGGTGTTAGTCCTTTTTGGAATATTTGATAAAATTCCTCTGTTGAAGTCTTTTGGCTTTGGTCTTTTCTTTGTAGGAAGATTTTTGATGACTGATTGAATCTCTTCACTAGTGATTGGTTTGTTGAGATCATCTGTTTCTTCCTGAGTCAGTGTAGCTTGTTTGTGTCTCCAGGAATTTGTCTATTTCATCTGAGTTGTCTAGTTTGTTGGCATATAGTTGTTCATAGTATCCTCTTATGATTTCTTTTATTTCTTCAGGGTCTGTGGTAATGCTCCCCGTTCTCATTTCTGATTTTGTTTATTTGCATCCTCTCTTTTTTTTTTTTTTGACAGTCTTGCTAGTGGCCCATCAATTTTTTGATTTTCTCAAAGAGCTAACTTTTGGTTTTATTGATTCTTTCTATTATTCTTTTGTTCTCCCATTCATTTATCTCTTCTGTTTCTTTTCTTCTGTTGCTTTGGAGTTAGTTTGCTGTTCTTTCTCAGGTTCCTCCAGGTGTGCTGTTAAGTCCTCAATTTTTGCTCTTTCTTGTTTTTTAGTATAGGCATTTAGGGGATATTTCCCTCCCAGCACAGCCTTTGCTGCATCCCATAGATTCTGATATGTTGTATTCTCATTTTCATTCATCTCCAGGTAGCTACTGATTTCTCTATCAGTTTCTTCTTTGACCCATGGTTGTTTAAGAGTGTGTTATTTAATCTCCATATATTTGTGAATGATCTCATTCTTGATGGTTATTGAGATCTAGCTTCATCCTATTGTGATTAGAGAAAGAGCTGTGAATAATTTCAGTGGTTTAAAATCTATAACAACCTTTTTTTGTGTCCCAGCATATGATCTATCCTGGAGAATGTTCATGAGTGCTAGAGAAGAATGTATATCCTTATGCTTTGGGGTGAATGACCTGTATATGTCTGTTAGGTCTAATTCATTTATCAAGTTATTTAACGTCTCTGTTTCCTTGTTGATTTTCTGTCTGGTTGTTCTGGCGATAGAGGAGGGTGGTGTACTGAAGTCTCCTACTATTATTGTTGAACATATATCACTCTCTTCAGTTTTGCCAATATCTGTCTCATGTACTTTGGAGCTCCTTGATTGGGAGCATAAACATTTATGGTTGTTTTATCTTCTTGGTGAATTTACCCTTTAATTAATATACAGTGTCCTTTTTTGTCTCTTATGATGTCTTTACATTTAAAGTCTATTTTGTCTGATATTAGTATAGCTACTCCTGCTTTCTCTTGGTTACAGCTTGTGTGGAAAATCTTTTTCCATCCTTTCACTTTCAGTCTGTTTGTATCCTTGTGTGTAAGATGAGTCTCTTGTAAGCAGCATATAGCTGGATTGTTTCTTAATACATTCTGCCAATCTGTATCTTTTAATTGGTAAATTTAGTCCGTTAGCATTCAGAGTTATTATAAAAAGGCATTTCTTGAATCCACCATTTTATCTTTTTTATTTTATTTGTCAGATCTATATATTCTTTTTCCTCTTTCTCTTTCTATTCTTTAAATTACCCTTAGTGGTACTCTTGAGTTCTGTACCTTCCTCCAGACCTTCCTCTCCTATCTTTTTTTTTCAGGCGGCAGAGCTCCTTTTAGTATTTCTTGTAGGGCCGGTCTCTTGTTGACAAATTCTTTCAGGACTTCTTTGTGAAAACTTTAATCTCTCTCTCAGTTTTGAAGGACAATTTGGCTGGGTACAGAATTCTTGGCTGGAAGTCTTTCTCTTTCAGAATCTTGAATATATCATACCACTGCCTTCTCGCCTCCAGGGTGCTAGTTGAGTAGTCTGAATTCAGTCTTATTTGGTTTCCCTTGTATGTAGTATATTGTTTTTCCCTTGCCGCTTTCAGGATTTTCTGCTCTTCAATGTTTGACAGACTGATTAATATGTGTCTTGAGGAAGGCCTATTTGGATTTATCCTATTTGCAGTTTGTTGGGCTTCTTTGACTTGTATATTTATGTCGTATATGAGGATTGGGAAGTTTTCCTCTATTATAGCCTCAATTACACTTCCTGGCCCTTTATTCCTCTCTTCTCCTTCTGGAACACCAATGATTCTTATGTTTGTGCGCTTTGTTTTATCTGTCATTTTCCTGAGATCTTTCAAGTTTTTCCACTTTTTTGCCATTTGCTTTTTGAGCCTTCAAAGTCAGTTATCCTGTCCTCTATATCACTTATTTTTTCTTCTGTCCCTTCACATCTGGTGTTGTGTGCCTGTAGTATGTTTTTTATTTGATCAAGTCTTTAATCTCTGTGATATCTGCTATTTTTCTATTTATTCTTACACATTCCTTTTACGCTCTTCTATTGTCTTCTTGATCTCCTTTGTGTCATTTGCTGTCCCACTTATTTTATTAGGTAGAGTTGTATGAACATCTTTGACTAGTTGTTCCAACGTCTGTGTGTCCTCTGGTGTTTTAATTTGGTCATTAAGCAGGGCTGTATCTGTCTGCATTGTGATATGCTTAGTTGATCATCTGCTGTCTTCATCGCATGTAAATATCTTAATTGTTTTACTTTGGGAGTTGATTTCTTTCAGTAGTCTAAGGCCTTGTGTTTGTGGGATGGTTGTACAGCAGGGAGCAGGGCATGGGGTGGGCACTCAGTGCAGTGATTTGTTTCAGGGCAGGTATAGGCGTAGGTTGGGTATGTTATGCTGATGCTTGTGAATGTGGGTGCCCAGCAGCCAGGGAGGATGTAGCTGTACAGGTGCATCGGTCTCGGGGGCTTACCCTGCTGTGTGCTGGTCTAAGGCACAGGCCCCTTTGTGCGCATGTGTAGAGCTGTGGCAGCAGGTTGGAGTTATGCCTTCATGGACTGGGGGCAGTTGTGACTCGATTCCACAGGTCAGCACTTTCTCAGAGCTGGGAAGTGAGGCTGAGGGCTGTGCGCATGCGCAGTTCTAGGACTGCCGTGAAGTGTGGTTCCCCAGAGCTCAATGACATGATTAGAGGCCCAGGTGCATGCGTGGGCGTAGGAGTGCCATGAATTGATGCACAGAGCTCAAGGGAAGTGGGTTGGGCGGGGTAGCCTGAGTATGGAGGCCAGCGCCCACAGCCTTTATGCACTGGCAACACCCTACAGGGAACAGGGAGGGGAGGTCGTGCTCGGGAGGGGTGCAGGAGAGGTGGGTTGGGCTGTTCTTGGGCTGGGGTGTGGGGCAGGCACATGCACTGGGGGTGGTGGGGTGGGGGCAGCACCTGGAGTGTGGGGAATGGAAGCAGGTAGCAGGGTTCAGATATGTGGGGTGTGGGGTGAGTCGCTGGTCATGGGGCTGCGCTGGTGAGGGTAGCGCACCCAAGGAACATGGCCTGGCTTATTTCCTAGTCCCACGGGCTCTCTGCCTCTGTGCCAGGCTCCAGCTTTCTGCTTCTCAGTTTCTCTACCTCTGCAACTAGGATGCCCCATGAGGTGCAGAAGGCTCTGCCAAGTCAGCCGCACTCCTGAATCACTGCTTCAGTCACCCTCCTGTCCCTTCTCTCCCCAGATATGTTTTTAAAGAGATGTATTCAGGAATTGGCTCATGCGACCTTGGGGATTAGCAAGTCCGAATCTGTAGGGCAGGCCCCAGATTGGAAACTCTGGTAAGGGTGATTCTGAAACCTGTCACATTTGAACTCCGTAGGGCAGGCTTCTAGCTGAAGCTCCCAAGGAAGGTGAGGTTGAATTTCCTGGGAGAAGCTAGGTGGCCGAAGAAATAGCAGAAATTTTTCTTTCTGTCTGCTGAAATCCTCAGTTTTGACTTTAAGTCTCCAGGTGATTGCCTGAGGAGACTCCCCTCATCGCCAAGGCCTGTCTCCTTTGTTGATTGTAGATGCACTTAGCTGGAGACACGGTGTTCTAGTTTGCTAGCTGCCGGAATGCAATATACCAGAAACGGAATGGCTTTTAAAAAGGGGAATTTACTAAGTTGCTAGTTTACAGTTCTAAGACCGAGAAAATGTCCCAGTTACCACTAGTCTATAGAAATGTCCAATCAAAGGCATCCAGGGAAAGATACCTTGGTTCAAGAAGGCCAATGAATTTCAGGGTTTCTCTCTCAAGTGAGGGGGTACATGGCGAGCACAGTTACAGTTTCTCTCTAGGTTGGAAGGGCACATGATGAGCAAGGTGTCATCTGCTAACTTTCTCTCCTGGCTTCCTGTTTCATGAAGCTCCCCAAGAGGTGTTTTCCTTCTTCATCTCCAAAGGTCACTGGCTTGTGGGCTCTCTGCTTCTCATGGCTATGTCGTTCTTCTCTTCTTTCTCTGAATTGCTCTCATTCTCCAACATGTTTCCTCTTTTATAGGACTTCAAAAACTAATCAAGATCCACCCAAATGGATGGAGACATGTCATCACCTAATCCAGTTTAACAACCACTCTTAATTAATCACATCTCCAGGGAGATGATCTAATTACTGTTTTAAACATACAGTGCTGAATAGGGATTAGAAGAAATGGCTGCTTTTACAAAATAGGATTAGGATTAAAACATGGCTTTTCTAAGGGACATGCGTCCTTTCAAACTAGCACACATGGTCAACTGACTAACATGCAAATCCATCTAGGAAATGCCTTCACATCAACAGTTAGGCAAGTGCTTACCAGTCCAAACAGCTGGACTAGCTGAATTGAAACATGAAATCACCCATCACAGACCTTTGTTATTATGTTATCAGCAATTGTAGATGGAGATACTTTCCTTCCCCTCTTGTCTCCCTGTCTACCTGGAGTGCTTTGGAGGTATTTATGACCTCCATGGGACCTTGTCCAGTGTGATCCTTTCCTGCTTTAGAAAACTGTAGATAAATCATGCGGACGGAATGCACCAGGCATCATCACACTGTCAGGCAGTTGTTTACGCCCCCAGTTTTAAGTCTAATGAGGAAGACACTGTTCATTTTTAAAACAGACTATTACACTTGGGCAGTTCTTCAGGTTAATGCAGTGTGTTCACACATCTGCAGTAACCCTCGGGTCCTTGCATCCCTATTCTGTTAAATAATTAACTTGCCAACAAGGGCTTGGAAGTGAAGTGATGTGCCCTCTGTCTCATGGCTGGCATATGGTGGAGCGAGAGGCCTGTTCGTGGGTTTTCTGGCCCTTGGGTTGTATCTGTGCCATGGTGGGGTGCCTGTGAGGGGCAGAGGAGATGCGGTCCAGCCGGTCGGTCATGCGTGAAGGTGCCTTGGTCGCTGGTGCCTGCCTGGCCTTTAGTCCCCACCCAGCAGAGCTGCCTGTTGTCTTTCTTGGGCCTCTAGGCGCTGATTGCGGAGGAGACCAGCAGCAAACTTGCGGAGCAGGAGGAGGAGCCCGAGAAGTTCCGAGAGGCCCTGGTGAAGTTCGAGGCCAGGTTCAACTTCCCGGAGGCCGAGAAGCTGGTCACTTTCTACTCCTGCTGCTGCTGGAAGGGCCGAGTGCCCCGCCAAGGCTGGCTGTATCTCAGCATCAACCACCTGTGCTTCTATTCCTTCTTCCTGGGCAAGGAACGTAAGTGGGGGCTCATGCCCAGGCCCGGGGAGCCTGTCAGCCAGATGAGGAGCTTCTGGCCCCAGGAGAAGTTACAGACAGAACAGGTTAATAGAAAATTAGAGAAAAAAAAAGTTGAGATGACAGCAGGTGCTACTGAATTAATTTCCAAATGATTTGGGCAGATAATTGTATGTAATTATATATGCTACTAGGGGATTTGAGTATGTGGGAACTTTTTGAGAAAATATTTCTGTGTGGTTCCATATTACTAGTAAAGGTTTCTTAGTACCGTATGTTGCTTTGTGAACACGGTATCATAACTGATGACTAGTTACTTGTAAAGAAATAGACTGTATTCCTGCTTCTTAACACAGAGGGACTGTTTTTACAGTTTCCAGCACTGAAGGTCACCTCTGCCCACGGAAGCGTGGCTAGATAGGCAGTTGCTTCTAGAAAGGGAATTCTTTACTTGGGCTTACTTGAGATTCAGGCATTGAGCCACTTCTCAAACATTTATCCAGGCACACACCTGCCAGGCCACGGGATACCAAGGTGAAAAGGAAAAGCCAAAGCCACAGATACCGATTGTACATTGAAATTTTTAAAAGTCAGTCCCATTGAAACTTCTTCTAGGACCAGACATTGTTTCAAGTGCTTGGATATATGTATTTGTTCCTGTGCTTATGTTTATACTTCAGACTGAAGCAGTGGAGGGGCTCCTCTCGAATGCCCGCATAGCCAGCTGGTTGCACATGGCATCCTCCTCTCTTTCCCTGCCTCGCCAGCCTTGTTTCTGATGCTCCAATGCGTGCCCCCTGTTTGCACAGCCTTCCCACCCTTGGAATGTGCTCTGACCTAAGTATACCAGGGCTGCTATACCAGGTGCCACACACGGGGTGGTTAAACAGCAGATGTCTGTTGGCTCATGGTTTGGAGCCAGGAGGTCAATTCTGACAGTGTCTCCATGTCTGCCCCCATCCTGGGATGATATGTTTCCTCCTTTCTCTTCTCTGGTTCTTCCTATGTCCAAATTTTCTCTGCTTTAAGGATTCCAGTCATGTGGTTTAAAGCCTGCCCTGCTTCCGTTTGGTTTCACCTTAACTTATAAGGTCTTCAAAGTCCCTGTTTGTGAATGGGTTCACTCCCCACCCCCGGCTCATCTTAACAAGTGACATATTCAGAGAGCCCATGTTTAATGGCTCACACCTGCAGAACCTGGGGATAGGGCTTGAACGCCTGACCTCTGCCATCCTTGTGTGTCTTCTTTCTGAAATGCTCCTCAAAATCGATCCCCATCTTTACTCCCCTCCCCTGCATTTAGACCTGTTGGGAAACTCCTATTTATCTTTCAAAACCCGGTTCAGGTTTTATCACTTCCAGGAGATTTTCCTAGTTCCCTTTCAGTTTGTTCCATATTTTTGTTTCTATTTTGGACCTCAGTAAGTCAGTGGTAATTTATTTGTTTCAGTGTCTATTCTCTCTGTTTGGACTACCTCTTGAGGTGCAGACACTTTACAAAGTAGGTACTTAATAATTAAATGTCGACAGTGTAGATGGAGCATGTGTATGTGTGTGTAAGAGACTTTTTATGAAAATAATTAGAAATAACTGAGAAAGCTTTTCCCCAAGCCTGATGTAGAAATGTGGCCTTTAAAATTATTTAGAGCATTGAAAACATAGATATGTTTTATTACAGAAATAGTGGATGGAAATGGAAGAAATAAAGACATTTAATCTACTTTATTTGAAGAGGAAAATCAATTATTTCCCCACACTTCTCAGTTAATTTCACTACACTTAAACTTGTTAGGATGATATAACTTTAGAAAAAATAAATGATTCCTAATATTAGATAGCATTTATCATCTCAAATTGTTATATGTGTCTCTGATAAAAACAGCCATTCAGATGTAAGGCTTTGTGTTCTCTGTGATTAACACGTTCCTGCTGTATTGGAAACATTCCTGGAGAAGAGAACACTTGTTTTTGAGATGTACTGTTTGTGCTGTATTACCATATAAAGAGTTTCATAAAAACTACTTGTTCTCTGTCTTCTAAGACTCTCTTAACCATTATTTGACACAGTCCTAGATGTTAAGCCCATTTCTTTAAGTGAGATCATGAATCAGCTCTTCCCCTTTCCCCCCTTTGCTTCTCATATCATGGATGCTGCTTTTGAAACCAGAATTAAATGTAGATTGAAAAACTTTTTCATGACTGTTTAAGTTTAAATGTACTTGAGAAAGTCTATGCATTCACTTGCTGTTTCTGTCTGATGTGACTTGTAAGCATGCAGTAGCCAGAAGCTTAGAAAGTTGACCGTAAATCATTAGAAAACGAGTTGTGTTTTAACAGACAACTGCTAAGCAATTTTCGGTGTTCCCCTTTTCTTGCATTTTGGTTTAAGGAAAGCCTTGGCCTGTTGGCCGATGCACTCAAGTTTGGTTCAGATTTCAGGGTCAGACATGCATTTGTCTTTGTTCTTTCTTGTAGTTAAGCTTGTGGTCCCATGGGTGGATGTCCAGCGGTTGGAAAGAACATCCAATATCTTCCTGACGGACACCATCCGGGTCACTACGCGGGACAAGGAGCGTGACTTCTCCATGTTCCTGAACCTTGAGGAGGTCTTCAGGATGATGGAGCAACTGGCGGACGTGACACTCCGCAGGCTGCTGGACAACGAGGTCTTTGACCTGGACCCTGGGCTGCAGGAGCCAAGCCAGATCACCAAGAGGTAAGAGCTTTGCTCTAAGGCGTCCCTCACCTGCTCAGGCCCAGGGTTTGTGTCCTGCCTTTGTGTCATATGCTTTGTTAGCCTTAGGGGAGCTAGATTTAAATTTTCCCCGTGGCATAATCTAAGTTAAAAATGTTATTGCTCATTTCTGTTGTGCAGTAGACTTTGATTTCTGGATCCAGTTCCCCTTTTTTCAGATTGTATGTAAAGACTGATTTTCATTAAAAATACCTGTCGAAATGGAATCTGGGATGAAATTCCCAGTTGGGAAAGGAATCTCATGATGGAAACCTGGGTAAGCAGTGTGCTTTGCTAGGGAACATGGAGAGATTTTGTGTTTCCCTATGAAATTATGTTCTAGTTTGTTAGCTGCCGGAATGCAATACACCAAAAACGGAATGGCTTTTAAAAAGGGGAATTTAATAAGTTGCAATTTTACAGTTCTAAGACCAAGATGATGTCCCAGTTACAACAAGTCTATAGAGATGTCTAATCTAAGGCATCCAGGAAAAGACACCTTGGTTCAGGAAGGCCGATGAAGCTCAGGGTCTCTCTCAAGTAAGAAGGCACATGGCGAACACAGTCAGGGTTTCTCTCTCATCTGGAAAGGCCCATGGTGAACACGGTCGGGGTTCCTCTCTCATCTGGAAGGGCTCATGGCAAACACGGCATCATCTGCTAGCTTTCTCGCCTGGCTTCCTGTTTCATGAAGCTCCCCGGGAGGCACTTTCCTTCATCTCCAAAGATCGCTGGCTGGTAGACTCTTCTTCTCATGGCTATGTTGTACTGCTTTGCTCTCTCTGAATCTCCTTCATTCTCCAAAACGTTTCCTCTTTTATAGGACTCCAGAAACTTATCGAGACCCACCCAAATGGTTGGAAGCATGTCGTCACCTAATCCAGCTTAACAACCACTCTTGACTAAATCACATCTCCAGGGAGATGATCTGATTGCAGTTTCAAATGTACAGTATTGAATAGGGATTATTCTACCTTTACAAAATGGGATTCTGATTAAAACATGGCTTCTCTAGGGTTCATACATCCTTTCAAACCAGCACAAATTACTTTGCAGAAAAAGTTTTCAGGAGAGCTAGACTTATTTTGGGTACCAATTTGATATCTGAAACATACCTTACTAATAGCGTAGGTCAGTATTCTTTATTATTTGTCTGCCCCATATTGATCCTATGCATGGGGACTTAGAAAGTATGGGTTGGTTGCTTGAGTTGTTTATCACTCTAAGGAAGTTAAGGTCAGCTTTTTTGTCTGATGTTCAAACTGGAATGTTGGAGCTTGCCTTATTTCTTACCTGTGGCTGGGCAGTGGCAGAGCTGGGCACAAAGGTGAGCTGTTACAAAAGGCTGCCTCAGAAAACAAGTTATCCATGGTCTCCTACCCTCGCTGGAAGTTTCTAGATATAGTTAACCCACTGCTATTTCAATGCTATTGGTTGCTTATTTTAAAGTTTTTTGCTATTCAACTATTTTAACCTTCCTAGTGGCCTAAGATTTGGTTGAATTTTCTTGAATATAACCCAAAGAGATAAAAAGAAAAAAACATAGATATATACTTTTGCTTGTGAGAAAGGTTAGTACTGCAAGGTCAGTAATTCTTTTCATGGCCATCAGTAATTTTTCTGAGCTTTAGTTTCTTATATTTGGGTTGGCTGACCCCCTGCTCAGTTCCTTTGAAGCTCCAGAATCTCTAATATTGAATAACTGTAGAAAAATAGTCTTTTCTAAAACAAGAACAGCAACAATGATCTGTTCTTTAAGTGCATGTCCTGTTTTCTTTGTCTTCTCTGGGAACTTCTGGGGAAATGTGTCTTTCTCAAATTAGTAGTCCCTGAATGCTCATGTGTTCAGAGTTTTCATGTATTTAAAAAGAATTAAATGACCCTGCTGTGTGCTTAAATTCTAAACCAATCACATATAGTCAAAAGTAAGGTAAGTTAACAAAAACAAATGCACCGATGTTTATAAAATTCCAAAGAATTCCCAGTGGTTTTGTGTGTCCCTGATAATGTCAGATGTCTGCACAACATTCCTTTATGGAAGGGACACTTGGGGCCACCTGGGGGGCTTTTCTCTGCTCACAGGCAGCCGCCACGACCTCTGGCTCAGGCCGGGAGGCACCTGCTTTATTATTTTTTTTAATTTAAAAAATTTGGGGGGGAGTCATGCTCTTTATTAGAAGAACCCTCCAAAAACATAGAAAGAAAATATATCTTACAAATAGTCTTCTGTAATTCATCATTTATCTATGACTGTAATGAAGGCAAGAGGTTTTGAATAAGATCCAATAAAGAAAGAAAGCATAATTTTTTTCTGTAATACTATCATCGATTTGTGCATTTTATTATGTGATCTGTTGTTCAGGTTATAAAATGTAACCTCTCCCAATTCATAGTCCAGAAAAACTCCAGTCTGCATGCCTTGTTTTGCGTATCCACCCCCCTTGGAGACTGGCTTTAGCAGCCTCCATTGCTTGGTGATGTGATAGCTTTTCTGGGGAGTGGGTCTTCATATTCACCTAAGGATCACTCACCTGTGCCTCTCACTTCTCCCTCCAGATATGCCTGCTGGTTTACATCTCTCAGAAAGGGAGCAGCTAAATCAAAGTAAATGTCTTAGGCTTATGAGATCAGGCACCTGCTCTATAAGGAAAACAACCCAGTACACTCTCTCTTGCATTCAAATATCTCTGTAGTAGTTTGGTATCTGTATTAGTTTGCTAAATGCTGCTGGAATGCAGTATATCAGAAATGGAACAGCTTTTATAAAGGGAATTTATTAAGTTGCAAGTTTACAATTCTAAGGCTATAAAAATGTCTAAACTAAGGCATCCAGGAAATGATACCTTAATTCAAGAAAGACTGGTGGTTCCGGAACACCTCTGTCAGCTGGGAATGCAGCTGATGGGGGCAACCAGGCCTGGGCTGTGGCGTGGTGCTGCCTGAGCCTGCCCCTGTCGGGCACAGAGCCCGAGTTTGGGGAGGCATTTGGCCTCAAAGCAAGTGCTTCCCAAAGCCCGACGACACACAGGAGGCCAACATGAATAGATGTAGGGCTGGGTGGGGGAGAGTTGGTGTGGAAGGCCCAGCATATTCTTTGCAGAAGTGCTGTAAAGGTAGATGGGGGGAGAAAGGGAGGAAAACTTGTTTTTGATTCTGATTTACCTAATTCTTTTGTAGGACACAAAAGAATGACCTACCCCTACATTTCTTGGGCTGTAGGCCTTAGGGGTTAAATGTGAATTTTAAAAATATATGCACTTAGTCTGGAATTTTCTGCATCATTGTCATGATAATTGCACGTATTTATTTCAGTGTGAATTGCATTTATTTGATATTCGCTCGATATTCTGATCGGTCCACATTTATTCTCTGTGTAATTACAGTTTCATAAAATGGAATATATTAAGATCGGATGATCTACAGCACCCACTCCCTCTGTTCTCAGTCCTAGCTTTCTCTTGAAGCCATTGGTTTGGCCCATGGGCACCAGCAGTGGGGCAGTGGGTCATACGATTGCAGGGCCCGGGGGGCTCCTCGCAGACCTGTCCTGAGCTGCAGAGCAGCGGAGATGTTTAGGGAGCACTGGGGTGCTCTAGATGAGTGTCTGAGAGGACATTGGGGCTGGTGGGCTTCGTTTCAGATGCTGTTCAGAAATCAGAGCTGGATCCTTTAGCATCATTATTCCCAACAGCCTCAGAGCAGACCTGTGGATAGATGGCCCGTCTTTTTCTGAGTTTGTAAAAGACTAGCATTTCTCACCTCTCGAGTCACCGCAGCTGCACCTTTATCCTGGTGGAACTTTAGATACTGGGTGCGCACCACATGTTTAAAGGTGGAAAGGGAAGGGGCTGTCTAGAGGGCAGGAAGGAAAATAGGTCAAATGTTAGGAAAGCCCCTCTTGGCTGCTTTCTTTTTTTATAACTTGAGGTTTCTGGTCTCTGGCTGCTTAGTGTGCAGGAGGCAGATCTCCACAGTGACAGAAGAGTGGCCCAGAGAGGAAGGAGGCTGTAAGGAGCCCTTATGCCAGGGCTGCTCAGAAGCAAGAAAACTGGCTGCACAGGTACTGGCTGGGGCAGCAGTTGCAGTGAATGCGAAAACAAAAATGCTTTTCCTCTGCCTCCTCAGATAACGGGACACTGTTCTGTATTAGAGGAGTGGGGTGCGAGATAAGTATGTCTTCTTCCCTTTCCCATGGCTTTGAGCTAGCCGCTGTGGCTCATGTTTCTTACCACGTCTTCTCCTTGGCTCCCGTTATCTCCTAAAGGGAAAGGGGTGTCCTTCCAAGAAAGGAAGGAAAGTGGCGGAATTCAGCGGCGACCAGAACTGCATTTGTCAGCTGCATGCAGGTGATGAGACTGGTCTCACCTTCACCAAAACCAACCCAGCAGATGTAGGTGGGGGACGAGTATATAAGTGTCCAGGGTTCAAATGCGTTGGCCGTGGGCCAGCTCTTAGGGAACCTGGAGTCCATGCCTGCAGCGTGTGGTCTCCTGGAGAAGTCCCAGGGCTTTTCCATGTCCTCCGGGGGCCTCTCTGCGGAGCCCGCACTGAGTGAGGCCCTTACAGGCTGCTGTGTTGTCCCATGCCTGGAGCCACAGTGGCCTGTGAAACCTGTGCAGTTTCTCTGTGCCCTGAGTACTTTGTAAGCCTGTGTTTTCGCTTTGGGAGGATTTGATACTAAATTCCACTGACTGTCCATCTCCGTATGATGTCTCCCTGGCAGACAGCTGTGTGATGGGTGGCAGGTTGGACTGTGTGGAAATGAGAATGAGCGCAGAAGGGCCCCTGGTCAGGGCTTCAGGTCAGTGTACCTGGTCGGAATGTGTCCCAGGAGCTTCTGCAGTCGGGTCTTGTTTGAAATGATGACACCAGCTGCAGCGGAGCCCAGAGCATGGAATTTAGTATCTTGCATTTATGTAATGTTTTAAAGTTTTTCTTTCCCCAGAAGAAAATGGTTTAATTATTTTAAAAAGATAACATGTACACATGTAGGAAATTTGAGCAAAATGAAAGTAGAAAGTGGAAATCCTACTGAGAAGCACCACTGTTAACATTTAGAGAAAGCCCACTCCCGTTATTTCTTGCAAATTTTATATAAATGGGATCATATTTATTTTATTTATATAAATGAGAACATACATGCTATTTCTAATCTGCTTTGTCTCTTTTATAATGTGGTGGACATCATTTGATATTCACAGAGCTCCCCTGAAGCAGAAAGGAGGAGATATTATTATTTCCATTTTATAAGTGTCAAAACAGGCTACAGAGAAACAGGGTCACACAACAATAAGAAAGCCAAGAGTTCATATGCTGACTTTGAGCAAAGTCCTAATTCTATCATATAATTATAAAAAGGTCTTGTTTCCTGTACTGATTTCCCCCACCCCCCTTTTGTCAGTTGGAATCTAGTAGTCTTCTAATAGAGTTTGGATAATGACAAGTTCACCCATATTTTCAAACATGTGATTTGGCTTCTTTCTTCCTCTACTGATTTTTAGGATCAAGAGTCAGTGTCTAGGGGTTCCCCTGGGGTGGGGATTCCCCTTCTCACCATCGTTCTCTACTGTCTGTACTGTAGTACTGAGGGGACACAGATAGAGCTTCTCTTCAGCAATACTTTACTTGGATTCTTTTTCTCTTTTTTTAATAGTAATAGGTAATATTTATTGAGTACTTTCTTTATGCCAGGTACAGATCTAAATGTATTTAAAAATAGCTTTATTAAGATATAATTCAGACACCATACAGTTCACCCAGTAAAGCATACAATTAAGTGGTTATTGGTATATTCACAGAGTTGTGCACCTGTCACTACACAAAAAAACCCTGTACCCACGACTCATCACTCTGTGTTCCCCCTCCCTTCCCCCAGCCCTAGGCAGTCTCTATGGATTTGCCCATTCTGGACACACTGCATATAAATGGAATCATACAATATGTGGTCCTTCGTGGCTAGCTTCTTTTACTTAGCATAAATTGTCTTCAAGCTTTGCTCATGTTGTAGCATGGATCAGCAATTCAATCATTCTTATGGCCAAAGAGTATAGATTGTAGGAATATGCCATATTTTATCTGTCCATTTGTTTTAGTTAGCTACAGTTGTCAAAATACAACTACCGGAAATGGGTGGCTTTTACAATGAAGATTTATTAACTTACAAGCTTAACAGTTCAGAAGCTGTGAAAATAGCCAAATCAAAGCATCACCAGGTGATGCTGTCTCCCCGAAGACTGGCTGCTGGCTGCCGGCAATCCTGGGCTCATCTGTCAGATAGCAAGGCACATGGCAACGTCTACTGGGCTCTGCTGGGTTTCATTGCTTCCAGCTTCTGGCGTCAGTGCCTTCTTCTCTCAGTGTCTGTCTTTTCTCTTGCAGCTTCTCTGAATTTCAGCGTCTTATAAGGGACTTCAGTAAGGGGATTAAGATCTCCCTGGGGCATGCCTCAACTGAGATAACCTAATCAAGCATCCCACCTACAGGAATGGATTAACTTTAAGAACAGGATCTTTTCTGAGTACATATAGCTTCAAACTGTCACACTGTTCATCAATTGATGGGCATTTGGGGTTTTCCACTTTTTGGCTCTTACTGCTATGAACAGCCATGCACAAGGTTTTGTGTGGATGTACATTTTCATTTCTCGTACATCTAAGAGTGGACTTGCTGGGTCATATGGTTAAAAAAAAAAACATACGGTTAAAAAAAAATCCATGTACTAGGATATTTTGTTTAACCTTTTGAAGAACCGCCAGTATGTTTCCCAAAATGTCTGCACCATTTTATAGCCAACCAGTGGCTGAGGGTTCTCACGTCTTCATCCTCACCAACACTTGTGATTGTTTGTTTTTTTTTTTAAACTTTTTTTATTATGAGATATAACATATACAAAAAAGCAATAAATTCCCAAGTACATTTTAGCAAGTACTTATAGAACAGTTTGGTATGGGTCACAGTTCCACAATTTTTCATTTTTTCTTCTAGCTGCTCCAAGATACTAGAGACCAACAGAAATATCAATATAATAATTCAGCAGTCATACTCACTTGTTAAGTCTCATCTTTTGTTATACTCCTCCATTTCTTTAAATAACATATATACATAAAAGCAATAAATTTCAAAGTACATTTACAATGATTAGTTGTAGAACAGATTTCAGAGTTTTGACATGGGTTACAATTTCATAATTTTAGGTTTTTACTTCTAGCTGCTCTAAGGTACTGGAGACTAAAATATCAATGTAATAATTCAGCAGTCATACTCATTTGTTAAACCATACCTTCTCTGTAAACTCCACCATCACCTTTGATCTTTCTCCCACTGTTTAGGGTATTTGGGCTATGCCCATTCTAATTTTTTCATGTTGGAAGGGGCTGTCGATAATACGGAATATGGAGATGAAACTAGTGATATTTTAGAAAGGATGGCCTCTCTGCATTTCAGGACTTATCTGGTCCAGGGACTCATCTGGAGGTTGTAGGTTTCTAGAAGGTTATCCTAGTACATGGAACTTTTGTACAATCCTATATAATTCTCTAGGTGTTCTTTAAGATTGGCAGGATTGGTTTTGGTTGAGGTTTGGCAAGCTATGATAAGTAGCAATGTCTAACTGAAGCTTGTGTAAGAATGACCTCCAGAGTAGCTTCTTGACTCTGTTTGAACTCTCTCAGCCACTGATACCTTGTTAAACTTTTACCCCCTGTTGGTCAGAATGGCATTGTTGATCCCAGAGTACCAGGGCCAGGCTCATCCCTGGGAGTCATCTCCTAGGCTGCCAGGGAGACTTTCACCCCTGGATGTCCTGTCCCTCAGAGGGGAGGGCAATGATTTTACTTGCAGAATTGGAATTAGAGAGAGTAAAGCCACAAAATAGTTCCATGTTTTTTTCCCATCCCTCAAGGGACTTTGCCACTACTTCTTGCTTATCTGCTTAATACTCTGGGGTGTATCCTGGCAGTACATTAAGCTATACAGGGTTAAAGGCCCTCATTCCTATTCTGGGCTTCCCTGTGTTTGGATTGTTTAAACGATCTATTCAGACAGGTTGAGTTAGATTGTGTGCTATAGAAAGTTTAGGTTCTAGAGAAAATAAACCTTTCTTCCTTTGGCCTCAGAGAGTAGGTGGAGTTCTGAAATGAAGACACCGTCTTCCTTACTGCTGTAAGGAATTTCCTTAGTGCTGACGTGATCGGCTTCATTCTTACCTCTAAATACCAGGTCATACGTATATAAAACAGGCCCTCAAAATCCAGAAACAGCAATTGCCACTCCAGCTAAATGGGACTGTTGTAAGAGCTTACAATCTAGGCCCCAGTTTTCTTACAAGTATTTTCTAAATGAGATCATACAATATTTGCTCTTTTGTTTCTGGTATTTGCCGCACCAAATGTTCCAGAGGCTCATTCACATTGTTGCCCGCCTCACATTGTTCTTTTTTGTAGCAGCACTATGTTTGATCGTATGTTTACACCATGGTTCGCCAGTCTACTTCTCAGTGCATCCTTCAGCCACCTCCATCTACTGGGCCTCATGTATAATGTCCAAAGTCAGCAGTCCATCATCACTGTCAATTTTAGATTTCATTGTTCCCAAGAGAAAGATAGTCAATAAACACATCCTAACCAAATAGAAAATCCAAAGCTCCTCCTAACTCTTGTCCCTCCTCCCATTATGTTCTCCTGGAATTGCTGTAGTACTATTTATGTTTTCCTGTTAAACATAGCCCATAGCATGCAATAACATTTCCTCCCTATACCCACAACTTATACACTCTTTGTACAAGACTCATACCTTTGTAGTAGTTCATGCAAGAACTTACTTATATTTGTAGTGTTAATCAGTGGGACACATGAGTCTACACAACCCCTTTCAATCATGTTTACCTTCAACATGGTAATATTACTTATAGACCCACTAGAGAACTGCCTTCACTTCTGTCTATTCACTTATAATTAAGTTCAGCCTCATTTGCTAATTGTTCACCTATCTCAAGCTTCTCTGTATGTCTAGGTCCCCTATATTCTGTATTATAAGCCTCTGATTTTACCTTTACCTTGGTCATAAAAGTCAATTCATACTGTATCTATCCTTTTGTGTCTGAGTAATTTCACTCCACATTATGTCCTCAAGGCTCATCCATCTTGTCATGTGCTTCAGGATGTCATTTTGTCTTACTGCTGCATAATATTCCATCATACGTATATACCACATTTTGTTAATTCATTTGTTTGTTGATAGGCCTTTGGCTTGTTTCCATCTTTTGGTGGTTGTGAATAATGCTGCTGTGAACATTGGTGTGCAGATACCTGTTTGTGTCACTGCTTTCAGCTCTTCTGGATATATACTGAGTAGTTGTATTGCTAGGTCTTAGGGCAGCTCGGTATTTAGTTTTCTGACTGTCTTCCATAGCGCTGTACCATTTATACATTCCCACCAACAGTGCATAAGTGTCCCAATATCTCCACATCCACTCCAACATTTGGAATTTCCTGTTTGTTTAATAGCAGCCATTCTTATAGGTGTGAGGTGGTATCACATGTAGTCTTGATCTGCATTTCCCTTATAGCTAATGAGAATGAGCATCTCTTCTTGTGCTTTTGAGCCATCTGTTTTGTGCTTCAGAAAAATGTCTCTTCATATCTTTAGCCCATTTTATAACTGGGTTGTTTGTTCTTTTGTTGTTGAATTGTATGATTTCTTTATGTATACAGGATGTCAAACCTTTATCTGATGTGTGATTTCCAAATATTTTCTCCCATTAAGTTGGCTGCCTTTTCACCTTTTTGGCAAAGTCTTTTGTGGCACAAAAGCATTTGATTTTGAGGAGTTCCCATTTATCTATTTTTTGTTTTGTTGATTGTGCTTTGGGTATAAAATTAAGGAAGCTACTCCTATGACTAGGTCTTGAAGATGTTTCCCTACATTTTCTTCCAGGAGCTTTATGGTACTGGTCCTTATTTTTAGATGTTTGATCAGTTTGGGTTAATTTTTGTATAGTGTGTAAGATAGTGGTCCTCTTTCATTCTTCTAGCTATTGATATCCAGTTCTCCCATGCCCCTTCATTGAAAAGACTATTTTGTCCCAGTTCATTGGATTTGGGGCCTTGTTGAAGATCAGTTTACCATAGATTTAATGATCTATTTCTGTAATATCGATTTGTTTCCTTTGGTTAATACTCTATCTTTGTGCCAGTACCATGCTGTTTTGACCACTGTGGCTTTATAAGTTTTAAAATCGGGGAGTATTAATCCTCCCACTTTGTTCTTTTTTTAAGATGCTTTTAGCTATTCGTGGTCTCTTTCCCTTCCAGATGAATTTGGAAACTAGCTTTACCAAGTCTTCAAAGTAGATTGTTGGAATTTTGATTGACACTGCATTGAATCTGTAGTTCAATTTGGGGAGAACTGACGTCTTAACTACATTTCACCTTCCTATCTATGAGCATGGAATGTCTTTCCACCTATTTAGATCTTCTTTGATTTCTTTTAGCAATACGATGTAGTTCTCTGTGTACAGGTCCTTTACATCCCAGTTAATTCTTTCCTGGATACTTGATTCTTTTAGCTGTTATTCTGAATGGGATTTTTCCTTCATTGATTCCTTGGTTAGGTCACTGCTTATCTAAAAACATTACTGATTTTTGCACATTAATTTTATAACCTGCTACCTTGCTGAATTTATTAGCTCAAGTAACTTTGTTTTAGATTTCTCAGGATTTTCTAAGTATAGTATCATGTCATCTGCAAATAATGAGAGTTTTACTTCTTCCTTTAAAATTTGGATACTTTTTATTTGTTTTTCCTGTCTGATTACTCTCGCTACAACTTCTAGTACAATGTTGAATAATAGTGGTGATAGAGGGCATCCTTGTCTCATTCCTGATCTTAGGGAGAAGGCTTTCAGCCTCTCATCATTGAGTACAGTGCTGGATATGGGTTTTTCATGTATGCCTTTTATCATATTGAGGAAGTTGCCATTGATTCCTACCTTTTGGAACATTTTTATCAGAAAAGGACATTTGAGTTTTGTTCAGTGCTTTTTCAGCATCAATCAGGATGGTCATATGATTTTTCCCTTTCAATTTGTTAATGTGCTGTATTACATTAATTGATTTTCTTGTGTTAAACCATCCTTGCATTCCCAGTGTAAACCCTCCTTGGTC
>PVIY010031885.1:0-29482 GCA_004026745.1 Myrmecophaga tridactyla | reverse complement strand
GAGATCTCCCCCACAGGGGACCACTGCCGCTTCCCTCTTCCACATGTCTCAAAACTGCAGCTTTACAAATGCTGGGTCATTTTTTTTTATTCAAGAAATGCATAAACAGAATAAATATGTTCAACATGTACCAAATTGATTTGCAGTGAAAAGTGACCCCTGTGACACGTGTTTTCCAGGAAAATAGAATTTACTAAAGGTATTCAAGAAGAAGTAGAAAATCCGAACAGACAACCATAGGAGACATCCTAATGGTAGCCAGAGTTCTCAAGATCAGGGTCTCCCAACATCCATGCCATCCCCATCTGGGACCAGAGAGTTCTGTGGGGGAGGCTGTCCCATCCCCGTGCAATGTTAGCAGCCTTCCTGACCTCTGGCCACTGGAGGCCCATAGCAGCCGCCTCAGTGTGACCATCAAAATGTCTCCAGAAATTGAGGGGTGGGTGCCAGGGGCTGATGTGGGGCAAAACCAGCTCCAGCTGAGAACCACTGTTCTAAAAGACGCCAGCCCCAGATGGACTCTAGTAAGAGCTAGCAAACCTTCGAGGGGCACATAATTCACAACTCAGGCCAGCTTTTCCCAAGCGCCGAGAGCAAGAGAAGGCCAGTCAATCCACATCCCAAGGTCCGTGTGAGTGCAGGCCCACCCCTGCCGTTAGCCCTGGCCCACCAGACGCAAAGACCCGACAAGGAGAGCAAAGAAAAAGAAAGCTATACCTCAGTCTCACGTATGAACAGAGATGTAAATAGCAAAGTGATCCAAAGTTGGGTGGAAAGAACAATTTATCATGACTGAGTAGATTTTATAGTAAGAATAAAAAATTATTTGACAGTAGAAAATGAGCAATATAGTTCTATATTTAAACAGACTAAACAAGACCAAACCATATGATTACCTTAGCCAAATCCAAAACTGACAAAATTAAATCAATGGGGTAAGCATATGCTTTTTATGCTTATAAAGTGCCACACTTAATTGCACTTTATGTTTTTTATTGGCTTATTTACACCCCAATGTACAAGGCGGATGGCACCATCTGGCACACAGAGATACATACTTCCTTGTTTTTCAGTGACTGGAGAAGATTCCATTCCGAACGGATAGTTCAGTGTATTTGCAGTTCCCTGGTGGTGTTCAATGTCCATTGTGTTTAAGCAGTTTCCTGCAGATGGACTTCGAGTTCTTTCTAGACTCTGCTATGATCCAGCAGTGCTACTTTGACCTATGCCTGGCTCTGCATCTTTAATTAATCCAGATACATTTCTAGAACTGACATCACTGGATTAAAGAGCATGTGCATTTAAAATTTTGTTAGAGATAGGCAAACTGCCCCCCAAAGTAGGTAAATCATTTTACGCTCACACATACAATGTCGGGAGTGGGGGGTTGTTTCCCCCACATCCTAGCCAAGTATGCTTGGATTTCATCAGATCCTTTCCCAGGATCCGAGGGGCCTGGCAGTCAAGAGAGATGGGGGGTGTGGGGGGTAGTGGGGACGAAGGGGAGGGAGCCCAGAACCCGATCAGGTCTGCAAGGGGCAGCCTTTGCTGGCAAAGATACCTTTGACACATTCTTCTCAGTTTTGCTTATTATCAAAATCAAAATATTTTATACACAGTGGAATGATTTTAGGGCTTTTGAGAAAATCTGCACCTTCTTGGGTGCAAAAATTCCCTGCAGAACCTAAACATGTCCTACCTGAAGGAAAAGGCTGGCAGAGTGCTCAGTGTGAATTGCAGGTGGATTTGGCACCTGGAAGAGGCGACGATCTGTGGCCCAATGACCGAGTCCAACCACAGACATGTCTGATCCACGTGTCTTAGAAGCTGGGAAACGTTTGCTGACTGATGCCATCTGGAGCTCTCTCTAACCCTGGGCTCCAGTGAGGCCCCACAAAGGTGCCCAGAAGCCAGCCTTTGGGCCCTGTTTAGCCGAGGAAGGGCCAGGCAGGGAAGCTGTTATTAGAACCACGGTTCTCAAAGTGTGGTCCCTGGGCCGGCATCTCCCTGTTAGACGGAAGTTCCTGGGCCCCAGCCCCAACCTCATGAGTCAGCAACTGGGGCTGGGGCGGGCCAACACCCTGTGTTTTTTTTTGTTTTTTTTTTTTTTAACTTTTTTTATTATATAATATATTTACAAAGCAAAGGAAGAAAAAAGCAATAGTTTTCAAAGCACTCTTCAACAGGTAGTTACAGGACAGATCCCAGAGCGTGCCATGGGCTACCATACCATCCTCTCAGATTTTTCCTTCTAGCTACTCCAGAACATTGGAGGTTAGAAGGAATATATAGATATATTTTTATCATCACAATCGACTTTTCTTTTTTTCTTGTGAAAAATAACATAGATACAAAAAAGCAATAAATTTCAAAGCACAGTGCAACAATTAGCTGTAGAACAGATTTCAGAGTTTGGTATGGGTTACAATTCTACAATTTTAGGTTTTTTTGTTTTTTTTCTTCAAAGATAAATTTAATATCAATTTCTAAAAGCAACAGAAATTAGATTATCCTATTATGGTAGGCTTCCAAATGAAATTAAAATCTGACTTCCAGCTAGTTTAGTATGCAGTATTAAGTAGAATGAGAAAAGGAAAAATACAAACTATACACCAAAACAGTGTTTATAGAAAAATTAAACCAGTAATCATGCTTCTAGCCTTTCTAGTCTTCACAACCTGGCCAGTGCTGCTTTAAACTAATATTAGAATTAACAGTAAAATAAATTAATTTAGAACATAAATATGATACAGCAATATGTAATGGCCTTCTAACAAAACACCACTTGAGTTTATGACATAAGGACAATTATACCACTGCTCTCCATTTATAACAAAAATGAGAATTATTCAATCATAATATTTCTTTAATTAAGTGGCCACCAGTTGGGGCTTAGAAATCTTTTCTAGTTATCCAGATATGTTAACCATTTTGTATTCTTTAGAGGAAGGTGTGACCACTACACAGACTGGATACCTGAAAGGAAAAGATAATTTCTGAACAATTTTAGGTTTTTACTTCTAACTGCTCTAAGATACTGGAGGCTAAAAGAGATATCAGTTTAATGATTCAACAATGATACTCGTTTGTTAAATCCGACCTTCTCTGTATAATTCCACCATCACCTTTGATCTTTCCATCCCTCTCTTTAGGGGTATTTGGACTATGGCCATTCCAACTTTTTCATGTTGGAAGGCTCTGTCAATAATGTGGGGTAGGGAGATGGAACTAGCTGATGTCCTGGAGAGACTGGGCCCTCTAGGTTTCAGGACTTACCTGGACCAGGGACTCATCTCGAGGTTGTAGGTTTCTGGAAAGTTACCCTAGCGCATGGGACCTTTGTAAAATCTTATATATTGCCCCAGGTGTTCTCAGCCCCCCGTGTTTTTTTGTTTCTGTTTTTGTTTGGCATGGGCAGGCTCCAGGAATCGAGCCCAGGTCTCCAGCATAGAGGCAAAAATTCTGCCACTGAGCAACATTTGTGCACACACACAGACACACACACACACAACGCGTTTTAAAAGCCTTTCATGCGATGCTGATGATGCTGCGTCAAGTCGGGGGAAAACCGCCCAGCCCTTTCCCGCGATGAGCCTGCGCTGCAGCCCTGGCGGCACTAGCCCTGCAAGGTCCCTGCCTCTCTGCCTTGGCTGGTTTCCCCTTAGCTGTGCCTCCCTCTCTGCTGAGGCTGCACTTTTCTCTGCCTTTCTCCTTCGACTCTAGGTCTCTCGCCCTGACGCTGTGTCCTTGCCTCTGTACCTCACCCCTGTGTCCCTCTCCTTCCAATCTCTGTCTCTAACTCATCAGGGTTTCTCTTTATCTGTTGGTCACTCTGCCCCCCGCCTGCCGGCCAGGCCATCCGCCTGCGAGTGCACCCCCTGTACCTGATGATCCCCGGCACGGTCGGCTGCTCCTACGCCTTCATGCTGCCTGTCTCCACGCCCCCCAACTCCATTGCCTTTGCCTCTGGGCACTTGCTGGTCAAAGACATGGTGAGTCCGGGCATTTTCTGGAGGGGTGGGTGGGTACCTGGGAGGTGGGCAAGGCTTCTAGGCAAGACTGCTGCCTCCTCCCACCCCCTCAGACCCAGTTCCCGGGGAAGGTAGGCCTGAAGTGGGACCAAGGGTGTGCACTGGAGCAAACAGCCTGGGAGGATTCGATGCTCAGGCAGTTTGGAGAAACCCTGCCTTAGTTGCTGCTTCTTTCCAGAGTTTGCTTCAGGGCCGAGGGATGTCCTGCCCGGAAGCTTTAGCGGGGAGGAGCTGCAAACCCCACCCTGGGAGTTAGGGACAGCCCAGAGTGAGACAGCACCCAGGCTCCTGGCAGTGAGGGGGACCCTTCGGCTCTTGGCAGGGCCCAGCCGTGGGCCATGCGCCCCTTCTCCCTGCAGCCCCTTCCCTTCCCTTGACCGTGAGGATGTTCATGCACAGGGAATGCAAACAGCTCCTCCTAAGCTGCACAGCCGAGAAGGGCCATCCGCTTACCCAGTCCACAGGGACCCCGAGGGATAAATGCAGAGAGAGTGAGAGAGGCAGAAAGGGATTCGCAGAGCAGACAGGTTGACAGACATCCCTTCCTCTGTCCATTCCACAAGTATTTCCTCTTCCAGGCACTGGGGATTCCCAGAGAAAGAGAAACACAGTTTTACCTCCAAGGAGAATGCTTTCTATAGAGGGAGACAGTAAACAAGACCAGCAGATTTCTTTTAATTATATAAATTTTGACATTGCTAAGTGCCTTGAAGGAGATAAAACATGGGGAGTGGGGGAGGTGACCGGGGATGGCTTCGGATGGGGCGGCCAGGGAAGGCCTCTCTGAGGAGTGACTGTGCCCTGGCACCTGGGTGGTGAGCAGCCAGCCTTGCAAAGAGGAGGGTGAAGGGCACACCAAGCAGAGCGTGCCAAGGCAGGAAGTGAGGGTGAAATTGAGCAGTTGGGGCACACACTTGGCATAATGCTCGGACTTCAGTGGGTGGCCTTTAAAGAGTTTTAAGTAGGACAATGACACGATTTGTCTTCTGACCTCAGAAGATCCCTTTGCTTGCTGCGTGGAAAGTGGGCTGTAAGGATGAGGCAGGACAGGTGTGCAAACAGGGACTATTTAAAATAAAAAGACTCCGAGAGGGAAGAAATGCAGACGTGACACAGATTGCACAGTGAGAGAAACAGAGAGACCCCAAAATGTGAAGGCTTGCCGAGAGATGTTGAGAGAAGCAGAAAGCTGTAGAGGGGCCCGGGGACCTGCAGAGTGGCAGACGTGGCCCACTGATGTTTTTCTCCCTGCGGGTAAAGATTTCAGTGCTGACTTATTTAACCAAGCAAATGCTGAAGCAGCCAAGCTGACTTGTGCTCCAGGCTCCCAAACCTTGGAAAAGTGAAACTGAATCCTCCTTCCAGTGTCCCATCCCCAGCTTTGGGCAATCCCCAGAGTCTCTGGGGGCTTTCAGACCCCTAGAATGGGGGACCAATGACCTAACCTGTGGCACATGTCATATAGTACCTGCACCCAGATCTCACCCAATAACTGGGGACCAGCTGCAGCTCCTTGAGAGACAGCCATGACCAGTGTAAGGATTAAGGGTCCTGAGCAGCCACTGACCTGGGTTTGTGTCTCAGCTCCATCGCTTCCCAGCGGTGAGAGGGGAGCTGGGTGAATAGCTTCCCACCTCTGAGTCTGGGTTTCCTCCATATGTACCACGAGCAGTCCTCGTGCTTTCTCTCGCTCAGCCTGGGCTCCATTGCAGGTGCGGACAGGCCTCCTGATGAACCTGATGGGCGTCTTGCTGCTCAGCTTGGCCATGAACACCTGGGCACAGGCCATCTTCCAGCTGAACACCTTCCCAGACTGGGCCAATGCCCACTCAGCCAATGTCACAGTGCTGCCACCTACCTTCACCAACGACACACTTCGGGCCTTCTGAGATTCCTCCGGGACTCTCTTGGGGCCAGGCCCTCCCAGAAGGCTGGTGCCAATACACGCTGCTAGGGTTCTGCAAGATGATCAAGTAATTATTTTCTGTGATCCAATATGCAGCAACCAAGGGTGACCTGCAGTGGTCCACTTGGGTCCACAGGCTCATTTTCTAGAATACCTCTTTCCATGAAATTGAGGGCCCAGATATCCTTCAGATTTGCTGCCGGAAAAACAAACTTCTTTATCTCTGTGCTGTTTTGTGGTTAGGAGGCCCAATTCCAGCAACAGCAAGCAAATCTGGAATGGCATCTGTCTTGCTCAGTTGGGGTGGGAGGTCATCCATCTCCATGGGCACAGCGAAGTATTATCTCCCAACAGACCATTTAGGTTACCCTCTGAAGAGACTATCTAGCCTTTCGGAACCACTTTCCTTGGAGGGGCTCTACGGCTGCAGGATTCCAGTCCAGCTGTTATAGCTGTTCACAGCCAGCGTGTGGGCGCCCCTTCTGCACCAAGTGTTTGGATGTTTCAGGTGCTGACACTCAGTACCCAGAGATGTTTTCAATTCCTGGACACAGGGGGAGGGGCAGGATGACCTCCTGAGGACGTGGTGACCATGGAAAGCCTCTGGCTGCCCCTCTGGGCTCCCGAGCACCCCAGGGGATGCGTAGAAACCCCAGCTGACACCTCTACTCAAGCTTTTTAGGACGTTCCTGTTTAATCTAACTCAGTTTGGCCTTAACTCTGGAGTCAGCCAATCCTCTTGCAGGTGACCCTTGGCTCCTCCAGCCAAGACTAGTGTTTTCTGGAGTAGCTCAAAGGAGGCCCTGCTGCACGTGGCTGTCAGGTAGCCAACTGCTTCCTCTCCTAACAGTTGGATGCTCCCTCCCTCCCCTCCACCCCAGCAGGTAAGCTGTGTGATTAGCAAAGGCCACAGTTTTCAGGGGTGAGGGAAAAATCAGAAGATAAATTGAGGCCTTGTAAAAACCCAGGGTGAAATGTCTTAGCAGGCAAAATATTGTACTCCTCTTCTACAGATGGGGAAGAGTGAGACGTGCCCATGAGCTGGAGGAGCTGTTACAGAGGACTGAGTCCCTCGTGGTTTAGGCATAAGCATTGGCATCCCCAGACAGTAGCCCAGTGCTGGGGTCGCAGCCACGTGGGAAGGGGCCTTGTGTTCGTCCAGCATCAGAGAAGGCAACAGTCCAGGGTCCAGGCCCCTCCCCTCTCCTGCTCCCAGGACCCTGAGGTCCGACGGCCCCTAGCAGAGCTGGCCCGGGAGGTGGATCCAGGGACTAAACTCGTTCTCGGTACAACACAAGTGAGTCCTGACGGTTTCCTTGAGAGCACGGAGAGGAGAGGCTCCCAAGAGAAGATGAGCTCCTTCCCTTTCCCCAGTGCATGCTCCCTATTTCATCACAGTTGCAGCCCACGTGGTGGAGGTGGTGGCGGCGGCTGGGTACACTCCTGTGGGACGGGGGAGGGGGAAGTTCACCCACACAGACACGGGGTCCTGTAACCAGAGGAATCGTGATTTCAAATGCCTCTGATTGAAAATGCTAGAAAATAAAGAATATTAATCAACATTGGGTCTGCAGATTATTTGACTTTCTGGACGTAAGAGAGCTGCAGAGCCCCAAATTCCTGGGCCAGAGCTTCTGCAGGATTGGCCTCTCTGACCTCACATCCTACCACTCTCTGGCTCACTCCACTAACAGCTACACTCCCAAATTCTCCTGCCTCAGGGCCTTTGCACATGCTGTTCCTGCTGCTTGGAAACTTCTTCCCCTGAACATTCCCATGGCTCCCTGCCTCGCATCATACAGCTCTCTTCTCAAGTGTCTTCTCCCCAGAGAGGCTTGCCTGAACGGCCTATCTAAAATACCTCCCTCATTACACTCCATCCTCTTACCCTGCTCCGTTTTTCTTCTTAGTCCTTAGCCCAGCCACTGTATTAAACATTTTCCTGTTCATTGTTTTTCTCTCCTTCTAGAATATAAATTTATGAGAATATAAACTTTATTTTTTCCCTACTGTAGCTCTGGTATCTAAAACAGTTTCTGGAACATAGTAGGTGCTGAATAAATACTTGATAGATGTATTTACACCAGAAGATAGGAGAAAACAATCTCACCCTCTGACCTGGTCCCTGTTTGGTTCATTTCTTCATTCACTCATTCTTCCATTTATTTTCATGCCACAGATATTTATTTAGACCCTGTTTATGTGCTAGTTCACTGTCCCTGCCCTCATGGAACTTACACGGAAGCAGAGGTACAGGCAGGAGGCAGGTGAACAAATAAAATGGCTTCAGGTCAGACACGGGGTAACGAGAAAGAAAACCAGCCATGCCATAAATGACTCAGAGCTTACTCTGGCCAGGGTGCTCAGGAAGGGCAATAAAAGAAAAACTTTTAATGTGATTTAGGATCTCTCAGCTTTATTGAACCATTTATGAATCAGGCTGCATCCAGAAAGCAAAGAGGAGCTCCAGAAAGCCTGGAAAGGAGAAGCTCCTGTAGGGCGAAGGTGGAAGCAAATGAGGAAGTGTTCTGATCGGCTGGCCTTAAGTTTCCATTTTACATGGTAGGGGAAGGGGGCTCTTGCAAAAATGGGGAGCAGAGGCAAGTTATCCCTACCGGAGCCAAACAAGCTTCATCACCCGGTGCGCCTCATCAGAACCCCGTAGGGGTGGCCCATGGACACCGCTGCAGACCACCCGCTTGTTTCAGTCTTCTGGAAAAGTCCTTCTTGGAGAGGAGTCTTCCTGCCTCGCCCAGTGCAGGCGGCCATTGTACTTTACTCAACAAGGGCCTCCCTGAGGCCACACAGGCCTGAGACATGAAGACCTGAAGAGGTCAGAACGTGGGGCCTGTGGGGAGGACATTCCAGCCTGGTTAGGAGGCGCAAAGGAAGAGAGAAAACCTTAGTCCGCGGCGGGCCGGGCCCTCTAAGGTGGGCCTCTGGGGGGTCTCGGAAGTGGGGACCCTGCGGCTTCCGGTCGGTCACAGGCACAGTCAGTGGCACACGCTCCCCGTTAGAAGGCCTCGTGTCCCTCTCCAGCCTCCTACGCTGGCCGGATGGGCCACGACGCAGCCCTGGCCCCAGAAGCCCTTTGCTGTTCTTAGAGAAAGAGGAGCTGTGGGCAGAAGGCCGGGGCTGCAGTACACGTGCTGAGGCAGCGTGGGAGGAGGGAGATGGCAGGCGTGGCGGGGAGTCACTGGAAATACTCCAGGGCTTCGCATCTGGAATGGGCAAGGAGCCCCGGGAAGTCAGAAACGACCAAGACGAAACCTGTTTGGGTTGTCTGTGGCTGCATGACAAGCTACCCCAAAGCCCGGGCTGCAAACACAGCCATTCATTTGTTCACGTTTCTGCCTTTGGCAGAGCCTGGACGGGTGGCTGTCTCTGCTCTGTGTGGGTGGCCAGGGTTACCGTGCCGGGCTTTGGTGGGGCTGCCGTGTCCACGGTGGCAGCAGCCCTCCAGGGCCACTCCGGGGAGTGGGCGTCTAGGAGAGGGAAAGCCGGAGCTGCCCGGTCTCGTAGGCCTGGGCTTGGAAGTCCAAAAACAGCTACTGGTCAAAGCAAGTCACAGGCCTGACTCAAGGGGAGGGAGGACCGACTCCCTGATGAGAGCAGCGGGCACAGCTGTAACTGAGAAGTTAGGATTTGAGGGATGATTACTGAGTCATTCTAAAGATATTCCTTTTTACTTTCTGGTATATTAGAGTAAAATACCTAAAAATCTCTGACCTGTAATCCAGCTGCCCTGAGCTCTGATAATGATTGTATTGCCTTGTCTTCTGCCACTGTGATTGTAAAACCTGTGACTAACCTTCGCTTGTCCTTTTTATCCAGTTTTCCTTTTTAGAGTCCTGTGGTCACTGAAGGCAGCCCCTAAGGTTTATTAATGCGGGATCTTAGGTCAGCCCAGAATTAATCCACCCCAATCAATTGCAAGATTATCTTAATATCCCAGACTGGATCTGACCAAAATGGGCCCTTCTGACATGTAGTAGCTTAGACTTTAACCTACAAGCACCTACACCCCATTATAATACTAAAAGTCACGCCAACCCTCATTTGATGGCCCCATTTTCTTACATATGTTCTCAAAGCCGCTAATCATTCTGCGCACGCGCAATACTTAGAGCCCTGCCAGTGGTGTCATCTGGAGCCACTGGGCTCATTATGCTAAAACCTGCCCTCTTTCAATACTATACAACTATCAGAATTACTGCAGTTCAGAGAGACAGGGAAATGCATATTAAAACAAAATTCAACAACCCACTAATTAGGCTGGAAAAAAGGAAAAAGGTCTATAATAAGCGGTGGTGAGACGTGAGAAACAGAACCTTCGGTCCTACAGTCAGCCTGGAAAGCAAGTTGGCAGCAATTAGGGAAATTTGTTACTTGAATTCCCTATACCCCTTTTATCTGATGCCTGGGTTTTATGTTGTTGGGGAAATATAATCAAAACAAAATCTTCTCCCGATCCAGAAAAGGTAGAAGAGAAAGAAAAACTTTATTTATTGAATGAATGTTAAATCGGAATGGGTTGCATCATGGGCCGTCTGCTAAAGAGATGTGCAAAGTCAGAAGGAAGCTTATCCATTTATTTAGCCGAGCAGGTGCCACCCACTATACACAAGTTCTCAAGATAAAAACTAACCCCGAGGTAAGAGGACGGGACAGCACCATATGTCACCCACAGCTCACCTTAAATCCACCTGGTAATTAGGGTGGTCTTTGAGTTAGCTAATTGCCCCTATCCAAAGGCATAGTACAACTTCTTATACCTCTACAACAGGAAGACAATTACAACTTGGAGCCCTGTCTAATTCACCGAAAATTAAACTCCCATGGAATGGGAGAGATGTTTGCATTCCAAAGAGATGGCTTCCAGGTCCTGGAGAAAGGCATTCCTAGATGGCAAATGTGGGAAAAGGCTTATTTATCTCTAAAAAGAATGCACATTCCCATTAATAACTTTTTATTTTGATTACATGTTGAAAGGCTTAAATAAAACATATTATTAAAATTATTTTTACTTTTTTTATGCGGCAACTAGAACTAGAATTTGCAAACAGTTCTCGTTGCTGGCTCATGTTTGCTAGCACTGGTCCATATCAAGATTTTTTCCTCTCTGCATTCTCAAACCAGCTGGATGACAGCAACTTTATATGTGCATAGGCTGTCAAATCAGGAGCACCACTTCTGATGCCAGCCCCATCTCCCCAGGCGGAACAGAAGGCTGACCACTTCCTCTTCCCTTTCTGTCTTATGGCTCTGAATCCTCCACCCGAAAATTCCCTTGAACACAGCTGAATCTGGTTTTGATGATTCAGAAGCCCCTCCCAATGCTGTGGGCCCTGGGTCAGGCCAGCCTTACATAGGCAGAGGTGACTGCCTACGTATGCTGAGAAAAGCCAAAAATAGCTTCTACCCTTCCTTCGCCTCCAGGTTTCCAGCCATTTCCCAGGCTCCCAAGACTCACCCACCCACAGAGAGGCCTTCTGGAAATCACCAGCATGGTCCTTGACCAGCCAGTACCCTGGCATCCATGTGGGGACCAGCACATGCCTGTGGGCGTCCTGCGCAGGTTCTCCCCTCTGACCAATGCGGGGTCTGGAGTTTCCCACACGATGGGACCCAGCCTGGGGCTCACCCAAGCAAAGCTGTCAGCCCAGGTCAGAGGCACCAGGTCAGGAGCATTTATCTAGTGTTTGCTGGATACTCTTCATATCTCCTAGACCCTCAAACAACCCTAAGAAGTTACAGCATACAGGCCAGTTCTATCCAGTAGAAACAGACATAGAACTACCAATGTGAGCCATATATAATTTTAAAATTTCTAGCCACATTAAAAAATGAAATGCATTCCTTTCATTATAGCAGAGGACACCCAAGTTCAGAGAGGGACAGTGTCTTGCCCAAGGTCACACAGCACAAGAAGCGGTCAAGCTGGCATTTGAGTGCAGGTCTACTGCCTCCCGCCCAGCTGCTCACCCCTGCTGCAGTTCACGCCCCTCTGGGCACGGGGACCAGCGAGACAGTGCCCTACTGAGGTCTCCTGCAGAGGGGCAAACGGCAGCCCTCATACTGACTTTGCCCCACTGACCTGCTAAGAATGGCCTGCAAGGTAGTCTTTCATTAAAAAGAAAAGAAAAGAAAAATTTGTTGCTGGCTTTTTAAAAGGTAGAGATTTTTACAGGAAAATTGGAATGACTGGTACCTTTGGAAAAATTGGGAAATCTGGCAACTTTGGGCCTCATTTGCAATTGGCTTCAAGCCTTGATGGAGCAGAGTAGACGTGACCATTTCTGAAAGCCTATGCTGTGCAGACCCCTGTTGCCGCCGCAGCTACTGGCCTCGGGCAGTTTGCTGGACTATTTTGTACGTCCAGTGCGCTGCAGGCCGGGGGCGTGGGGAGCTGTGAAGGCTTCTGGGAGGGGCTCCAGGTCGAGGAAGGCTGCTGGTCACGAGTGTCCCATCAATCGCGGTGTGATTGTGAGAATGCCACTTCCTCTATCTGGACTCACAGCCCAGGAAACATGCTCTTATAAGGAAAAATGACGGCGAGTGGGGACACCTCTCAGCTGGTGTTCCCCCTGCCACGTGCCATTCCAGGAATGGTGCAAGTTCCCTGCAGGGCGGGGGCTCAGGAGAAGCTTCCCGAGGAAGCTGGGGTCCGGCAGTGATGGGACAAGGAGATGCTGGGGGCACGGGGGAAAGGGGGGACAATTTGTTTTTAGAAAAGCCTGGAAATGTACCTGCAGGGCAATGACTGGGGCAGAGGGTAGATACAGGAGATTTGCATTTATTGAGTATCTGCTGTTTGCAGCGCCAGCTGCTCTGCAAGCTTATCAACAATGCTGTGAGTTTGGTAAATTCTTCCTTGTGGACCAGCGGCACTCCCAGGTGGGCTGGAGCAGGACTGCTGGATATAAATCGGGGCTCTGACTCTTCCCAGCTGAGTCCCCTGTTAAGCGACTTAGTGCCCTGGGTCTCAGTTTTCTGAGCTGAGGAATGGGAGTAACTAACAAAGGGCTGTTGAAAGGAAGGATTTGGTGAACCTGAATGGAAATTGTCCAGAAGGGTGTCTACTACCTAGTAAGCATCAAACAAATGCTAACTTATTAATCTTTTTTAAGAGGAGAACACGGAGACTCAGGTCACATGAGCTGTGATGGCAGGCCAGGGGAAAGGAGCCGCTGACGGCTGGGTGAGCGTCTTAGTGGGAGTCCAATTGACTCCTTTGGGTCTTTACCCCGAGTCAGGGATCAGGCTCCCCTGGGGGCGCATAACCAGGAGGGGCGGGAAAGCGGAAGCAGAGCCCAGGTCTAGGGTGGCATTGTCACTAAGGAGGCTTGTGGCTTCTCTGACCCTCAGTTGCCTCCTCTGTAAGATGGAGACGGAGCTCATTCTAACCTCTCCTCCCACACTTTCTCTCGCCCCTGCCTGTGGGAAGGCGGTCCCAATCCCCTGGGCCGTGGGCCAGGCAGGGCGGAGCAAGGTGGCCAGGAGGGTTTAATTAAAGGGCGGAAAAGCAGAAGCAACAGGGTTTCCCAGCCCCCGGGCTGACGCGGTGCCCTCACCTCCTCTTCACCTGCCACGGCGCCCAGACACCAGCAGCCCAGACGGCAGCTGTCAGGGGGCATGAGGACCTTCCAGGGAGCAGCCAGGCACCTCACCAGGGCCAGGTAGGTCTGGGGGTTCAGGGCACTGGGGGCGCAGGCAAGAAAGTGTTCTGCAATCAGGCATGAGAGATGGAAACCCCTGGTCTCAAGCTCTGCCATTCCCTGGCTGATCTTGGGTGAAAACTCACTTCTCTGAGCCTCAATTTCCCCATCTGTGAAATGGGGTGAGAATATTGTCTAATGGGCTGTCATGAGAATGTAATGAGAAAACGCACGCGTAGGGCTTGGCAAAGTGCTCAGCTCAGAATAAGGCAGTGCGTTTCCTCATTATTTTATTTTCTAGGTTTTAAAACTTGTTGCTTGCATATTGAACAATTGTGCATTCCAGCAATTAAAGTCATTTGGGCAACGACCAAAAAAAATGGCACTCGGTTAAAGTGTGTTTTACAGCCTGTAGGCACCTGGGACGAGCTTTGCTTTTACTATAGGCTCACTGTCATTCCCAGCAGCTTCTTCCTTTACCAACCTGCCAGTTCTTTTCCTCCCCTGCCAGGCAGGCGCCGCCTTCCTTGTCACTAGTTCTTGATTCTTTGGTGTGCAAAGGGCGGGCACATTCATTTACTCCAACCTCTTTGCACTTCTCTTATAGAGAAGTGAAAAAAGGCGATGTTTGTGACATGGGTGGCGCATGTGGCTCATGCACGTCTCATGACGACTCACCTGCTGGCTTCTCTGCTCACCTTTCTCTGCAAGGCAGTGGATTTTTCTCCCGATTTTCTGTCTTCAATTTCAATTTAAGGAATCTCTCCGTCTCAGCCACATGGGGTTTGCAAGACGTGGTTGTGGACAGGCCAAGCGAAGACCCGACTGCACAGAGACCGCCAAGCGTGGCGTTTCTTTTTAATTTAAAGTCTCACTGCAGGGCCTGGCACCCGGTGTGACCTAGTCCAGGCTGTCCTGTCTTAGATCTTTTACATTATTAGCTACTATTTAAACATCTGCCGTGTTCCAAGTACTAAGTATCTAAGTAGGAGGGGGTGTCTAGTATCAAATTCAAATGCCTTCAGGGGCCAAGAAGGGGGTGTACCTGTGTGAGGGCACGGGGGGGCTGGGCACGTGGCCCCACCCTCGGTGGGTGGGGCGCTCTGGCTGGAGGCCATGCCCCCATGTCCGTGCACCCTCAGCTCCAGCCGCCTTTGATGAGGGAGGGGATGCCAAACCAGAACCTCCGATTTCTCCAGAAAAGCTGGAAATCTGGACTGTAATGTACAGCTTCCTTGTATTCAAATGGGGGCAGTAACGCACACCCAGGGACACACACACACACACACACACACACACACACACTAGAGTTCCCCACTGTGCTAATCTCCCAGCTCCCCGTGTCCTGGTGGTCCAAGCTCACTTTCCCTTGTGCTGTCCTTTCTGTCGGGGTTGCCCAAACTCCCTCCCCTGCCTGGGAACTGACACTTGTCCTTCCAGCCCCTGCTCTGATGCCACCTCTTCCAGGAAGCCTTCCTGGCTCTCCTAGGTGTAGTTCAGTCACTCTTCTCCTACCCAACCCCAGCCCGGGCCCAAAGGTACCATTCTGAGATTTCTTCCCTCACCAAGCTAAACTCTAATGATCTAAGTCTCCCAGTTAGGTGGTGAACTTCTCGAGTTTCTGAACTATGGCTTAATTCAGTTTTGTGTCCGCAGAGCCTGGCACAGAGTATCCCATTAAACATTTTAATAATGATAGTAGTAATGATAGTAACAGTAATAAGCAATAATAGTAATAAATAGCACAATTTTATAGGGTCCTTCCCACATGCCAGGCAATGTATAAGGTGCTTTGTGTGCATTGTTTCCTTTTATCATCACCAAAACCCTGTGACAAAGGTTCCTTTAGTAGTAGTCAGGACTCCTTTTGTTGCAAATGACAAAAATTCATCTCACACCAGTTTTTTGAAAAAGAAGATTTTCTGGCCCATGCATAGAATGTTCCAGGATGCATCTGGACTTCAGGCATAGTTGGATCCAGGGACTCAAGAGATGTCCTCGGGAATCTTCTGTCTTGTTTCTGAGCTCCGCCTTTGTGTTGTCTTCATCACAGGCAGCTCAGGCTATGTGGTGCCCCCCCCCCCAAGGCCCCAAGCACCCTCCTCCCAGCTTGGCTCTCCAGGTGACAGAGCAGTTCTTTCTCAGTAGTTCTAGCACAGCTCCAACGCAAGCTCTCGTTGGCCCAGCTTGAATGAGGTGCCAGTCCCTGCCCTGTGCTCAAGGGCCTGTGGTTCTCAGACTTGCTAGGCCCGGTCAAGTGTTCACCCCTCAAGCCAAGGCTAGTGAAGAAGTCAGGGGCTTTGCCTGTAACCAGCAGAGCGGTCACCTCCCAGCCATCCTCCCTGCCCCACAGTCATATAACCACGTGCTCTTACTTAAAAGTCATGGCCTCTTACCTCAACTGGCTTCTTCGTGCCGCCCAGCAGGTATATTATTTCCTTTGTTCGTTTACTCTCCCACTTTCCTAGATAACCGTTTTATGCCTTCACCTTTGTTTTCAGGCATCCATCACCTCCTGCATTCTTGTTCCCACTGGCCTAAGCACACAGACTCAGCTGTCCACAGATATTTCTGGCGAGCCCACTGCATGCCAGGCGCTGTCCTAGGCACCTGGCATAGTCCCTTCATCGTCACTATGTCCCCTCTCGACTGGCTCTCCCCCACCTGCAAACAGGCTGAATTTCTCCCATCTTAAATGAACTCTCTTGACTCCACTGCCCCTTCAGCTGCTGCTGCTCTGTTCTCTGCTCCTTTTACTGCAAAAATCACTCAAAAGAGCCATCTGTATGTGTGTCTCCCGCTCCTCTCCTGGACAAACGCTGCCTAGGCTTCTGCCCAGCATGCCACCCACACTGCCCTTGTCAAAGCCACCAGTGACCCCCACTTGGCTAAACCCAATAGCCCTTGCTCAGTCCTCGTCCCCCCTGACCCTTCAGCAGCATTGGCTATTTGATCACTGCCTCCTTCTTAAAACACGTTATTTCCTTGGCCTCCACAGCACTACATGGCCTGGCGCTGTCTCCTTTGTGGATAACTCCGCATTTCCCAACTTGGAACCAGGAGGGCCCGTGGGCTCAGTCCTGGATCTCTCTCTTCCTCTTGAGGAGCCCCGTCCCACACCAGGGCTTTGAATACCACCCTCTATAATTCAGACCCGGCTTTGATCCCATCATCAATAGGGCACGCCTCACCTCTGTGGGTCTCCAGCCTCGCCTCGCCTCCAAATGCCGCACTCGTGGGTCAACCACACACCTGACAGCTCTAACGAATGTCTAGACCAGCCTCAGTGCATCAGCGCAAATTTAGGGGCTCTAAATGGATTTTCTCCTCTCCTTCTCCCTTCCCTCCACTCCAACCTCCTCCACCCCCAGATTTCCCATCTCAGGAAATGGCCTCTAGGGATTGCTCAGACACAAAAACTCATTGTCATCCTGACTCTTCTCCTTCACAGCCCACAGCCAATCTGTCTGCAAATCTTGCTAGCCCTATCTACAAAAGATACCCAACCCCAACCTCTTCTCACTTCCTCCTCGCCACCACTCTTCCACGTAAGCTCTACGAGGGCAGGGACTTTTGTCTGTCTTAGTCATGCCTGTCTCCAATGGCACATAGTAGTTGCTTAGTAAACATTTCCTAAATGAATACATTTAAGGACGGTAGCTAGGAACCTGTCTCGGACAGGGCAGAAGACTCCCTCAAAGCTGACTGGTCTAGCCCCACCCCAATCACAGAAGAGAAACTGAGGTTAGTAAAGAAGGGAACGTCAGATTCACACAGCGGGCCACCATGACTGCATCCAGGTGGAATGGTCCCTTCCCCTCTCCATGATTGCTTCATTCTCTTAGACCAGCTGTCCTCAAAAGCTAATCATGAACTCAGGTGCTTCAGACTTCCATCCTCACACCCTCAGGAACTGCACGGAAACTGGGCCTGTCCCTGACAATCCACCGAGAAGAATCCTAGGGAAGACTCTTCCTAGTCCAGCTTGGGTCATGCAGATATGGGGTGGGTGCTCTGGTCCACCTAGGAAGCCCATCTGCTGCTGGGGCTGCAGGGATGGAAGCTGTAACAGGCAGAGGGCTAGGAGTAGGAGGACCGGGCAGGTACCCCAGCCCCTGACGGAGGTTCCCCCCAATTTCCTTGTGTGCAGGTGGAGGTTCTGGCACTTGGGGCTTTGCAAGGCCCTTGCCTCCCTGCAGGCCTCCTGGATTGCCTTCTCCCGGCCCGTACCGGCCAGCCCCAGCCAGCTGCTGATCCAGCTCTTTCTGTGCGCGGTCCTTGCAGCCTCTGCCACCAGCCTGACTCACCACTGGCTGGAGTCCTCCCTGCTTTACCCTCTGGGACCTTCGGCTGTGGGGCCCGTGGTCTGTGGCCTCCTACTCTTCTTGGGCCTGAGCCTTGTGCCCCCAGCCCGCTGCCTGTTTGTGCTCAGCGTGCCCACCCTGGGCACGGAGCAGGGCCGCCGGCTGCTCCTGTCCTACAGTGCCGCCACCCTGGCCGTCACCGTGGTTCCCAATGTGCTGGCCAACGTGGGCGCAGCCGGGCGGGTGCTGCGCTGCGTCACCGAGGGCTCCCTGGAGAGTCTGCTCAACACCACCCACCACCTGCACACAGCGTCCCGGGCGCTGGGCCCTGCGGACCGGGTGGGCGGCCGCGGCCTGACCTTCGAGGTTCAGGGCAATGGTTCTGCCTTCCGGCGTCACATGCTCAGGGCCTCTGAGCAGGTCTTGGAGGATTTCTCTGGCCTGGAGTCCCTGGCCCGGGCAGCAGCCCTGGGCGCCCAGCGGCTGGTCGCCGGGGCCTTTGTGCTGGGCCTCCTGGGGGAGTCGGCCTGGTACCTCCACCGCTACCTGACCGACCTGGGCTTCGACAACTGCTACGCCACGCGGCAGCTGGAGCGGCGGCTGGCGGAGGCCCGGGCCACGCACCTGGTGGCCACCCCTCCGGCCTGGCTGCTGCGGGCCACCCGGCCCGGGCTGTCCCAGGACGAGCTGCTGCGCTGCCTGCTGAGGCTGGGGCTGCTGACCCCCCTCCTGGTGGCCACGGCTGTGACAGCCGCGGCGGACCGCGTGGCCTTCCTCCTGGCACAGGCGGCCGTGGCCTGGGCTCAGCAGCTGCCCTCCGTGCCCGTCACGCTCAGCGCCAAGTACGACGTAAGTGCGGACACGGGGAGAGGGGTCGGCAGCGTGGAGGGCGCCAGGGAGGTGCTGGTGGTGGTGGGGAGAGGGGTGGGGTCCGCTAAACCCTTGATTTGCAATGAAATTTTACTTGCCCTCGAGTCGTACCCCTCCGGGGATAAGCCGTGGGAGCTTGGGGAGTCCATCAGTGAAGTTCCCAAAAGGAATTCATGAGAGGAATTCCCACTCGGTTCCCAAAAGGGAATCTTGCCGGGTGGGCTCTGCCCTCACCCACTCTGGAGGTGAGGATGCTGAAGGATACTGAAACCCAGAGAAGTTCAAGTAACTTGCCTCCCAAGGTCACCCTTTAAACAAGTGGCAGAAAGTCACGGCCTTGTCCTCATTTTAGGGATTGGATCCATCCTCCTGACCCTACAAGGCTGCTGTGGGCTTCAGTGCGATTAAGTCTATAAAAGCACCAGCTGAGCATCACGACGTGTATTCTGGTTTGAAAGGATGTATGCACCCTAGAAAAGCCATGATTTAATCCTAATCCCACTTTGTAAAGGCAGCCGTTTCCTCTAATCCCTATTCAGTACTGTATGTTTGAAACTGTAATCAGATCATCTTCCTGGAGATGTGACTCAGTCAAGAGTGGTTGTTAAACTGGATTAGGTAGAGGCGTGTCTCCACCCACTGGGGTGGGTCTTAATTAGTTTACTGGAATCCTATAAAAGAGGAAACATTTTGGAGAAAGAGAGATTCAGAGAGAGCAGAGTAGAATGACACAGCCACGAGAAGCAGAGTCCACCAGCCAGTGACATTTGGAGATGAAGAAGGAAAATGCCTCCCAGGGGGCCTCATGAAACAGGAAGCCAGGAAAAGAAGCAAGGAGATGACACCGTGCTCGCCATGTGCCCTTCCAGATGAGAGAGGAACCCCGACTGTGTTCACCAGGTGCCCTTCAACTTGAGAGAGAAACCCTGAACTTCATCAGCCTTCTTGAACCAAGGTGTCTTTCCCTGGATGCCCTAGATTGGACATTTCTATAGACTTGTTTTAATTGGGACATTTTTTCAGCCTTAGATCTATAAACTAGCAACTTATTAAATTCCCCTTTTTAAAAGTCATTGCGTTTCTGTTATATTACATTCCAGCAGCTAACAAACTAGAATATGCAAGAGATTTTAATAAATGGTGACTATTATTAAAAACTCTGATTTGTACACATCAGACTAGAAGAGACCTCAAGAATGGTCTCTGTCAGGGGTTGCAAACTGCATCCAGCAGGCCAACCCTGCTAGTTCCCTGTTTATGTAAATAAAGTTTTATTAAACAGCCATGCCCCTTCCTTTACATCTCCTGTCTTCTCATCTGTGCCTGCTTTGGCTCTACAAAGGCAAATTTGGTTAGTTACCCATGTGCAAAGCCTAAAATATTTCCTATCTGGCCCTTAACATTTATCATTTGTTGAGCTCTTATCAACAAATGTGGTTTTCAATCTTTTGCCACAAATCTTTTTATTTTTAATGGTGAAAACCTCATACAAAAGTCCGTTGCATGAAACATCAAAGTGTCAGACTTTGAGCTAAAGATATTAATAGCCAATATTTATCTAGCGCTTATAATGCGCTGGGAAAGTGTTTTTCAAATTGCACAAAATCAATTTAGAGGTCATGGCCAGCTTTATTTCTTAATGAAAGAAAATGGACTAGAAAATTATCAGAACGTATTTTAGGTGATGAAGTCACGTTTCATGAAGTTTTTCTTCAATTACAATATAATCTGTGCTTGGAAGGGGCTGTAAAATGCATTTATCACAGTAAAGAAGTGTGCCAGGCATTGTTCTAAGAGGGTGACCTGAGGTCCTGTATTTCACCAAATGTAAGGTATCATCCACTGCCAGTCACACCCTCAGTCTAAGTATTACGAGGAAAGAAAAGGTTGACGATTAAACAATGACACATTGCTTTCTTATCACTTAGATTTTTTATTTCAATAGCTTAACAGTTCACTTGGCCTTATTTAGCATAGACAGATTTGTTTTATCATATATTTCTCATGTATACAACAAAAGAAAAATAGTGAAATCACCAGGTGAAGGTTTTTTCTAAAACCTCCTCACATTTGCTCCTGACTCATCTGAAGGACCCTTTGGCCAACGCATCAGCATCTATGACTCTTTCATACAGTGTCATCCCCAGAGCTTCCAAGATACTCCTCTACTGTCTCCAGCATTTCCTTCCCAGCCCCTGACACCCACCTTGGAGACGGTGAGGCTGGCGTTCTCTCCATCCTCTCAGGAAGCGAGAAGTGGCCACCCCAGCCCCTCTTGGCTTTAACAGTCTTTCATCTCTTCTGAGCATCTTAAATTTCTCCTGCCTTCAGTGGAGCCATGTGGCGTGGGGCAGGCTGTCCTCGCGTGCCTGTGTGAGAGGAACCACGCGACCCAGCTCTGTGTCCCTGTGGTAAAGCACATGGTGCCATCTGCTGGGCTCTGCCTGTGTATGGGCATCTGCTCTGTTGGCGCTTCTGCCATGGGGTGAAGCAACAAGAAAGCGTGGAATAAGGGTCGTTCCTCACTACAGCGTGTTTGGGTCCACGGCCCTTTCCTCGCCTTTTGGAGTGCGCAGTCGGCTGTATGCTGAGTCACAGCAGGACAGTTTTGAAGACATTTTGAATGGCCAACTCCACGCATGTTCTAACAGTGCACATACCTGGATTGACATGATCGTGACAGCTCACGCCGGCACAGCACGGTCAACGGTCATGACTGAGGACAAGCACATGTTGTTTCTAATTAGTGAAGCTGGATTTGAAATTTGTGTCTGGGTGGAGGCCGGGTGTGCTGGAATGGGAAACCAAGCCATCGTGCTAAGGAAAGGTAGCTGGTTACCCACAGGTCCCAGGGAGAGACAGGTGCCATGAGGGGTTGGTGGGAAGCGAGAGAGGCCTGGGTCATGTGTTAGTTTATTAAGATGCTGGAATGCGATATACCAGAAATGGAATGGCTTTATACAGGGAACTTATTACAAGTTTACAGTTCTAAGGCTGTGAAAATGTCCCAATTAAGGCACCAACAAGAAGTTACCTTCACTCAACAAAGGCCGATGCCGTCCGGAACACCTCCGTCAGTTGGTAAGGCAAGTGGCTGGAGTCTGTTGGTCCTTGTTCCCGGTTCCGTTGCTTCCAGAATCTGATGCCAGTGGTTTCCACTCTAAGCAACTATAGGCCTTCACTAAGCTCCTCTGGGACACAACTCTGACTTCTGGCCTGGTGCCGTCTGCTGGGTTCTGCCTGTGTCTGGGCATCTGCTCTGTCGGCGCTCCAAGAATCTCCAAATGTCTGGGTTTCATGTTGGCTCTGCAGCCACTGTTCTCCAAGCGTCTGCATCTGAGAGTTCCACTTTTAAAGGGCTCCAGTAAACTAATCAAGACCCACCCTGAATGGGCGGGTCATATCTCTATCTAATCAAAAAGTCACACCCACAATTGGGAGCATTATGTTTCCGTGGAGATACTCTAATCAAAAGATTTCTTTACCCTACCGTATTGAATCAGGATTAAAAGAAAGCTGCTCCCCAAGATTGGATCAGGATTAAAATATGGCTTTTCTGGGGTATTTAACAGAGTCAAACCAGGACAGGTGTCTCCACCAGCAGGCGGGGAGCGCACAGGCAGAGCCAGAGGGATTGATAGGTTTGTGCTTTATTGTAACCCTGGGCTAGAGGTTCGAATTCCCAAAGGAGGTAGAGATTGGGTAGTTTAGAGCCAATTTGTGCAAAGGGGAAAGGGACTGGGGGATCTGAGGGCGGTGGGGATGGTTAGGTATCATTTGGGGCCCATTGGAGTTCTGGGTGACGTGTATGGTTGGTGGGTGGGGGCCTCAGGTGTGGGTTTGGGCTCTGGGGAGTCCAGGGGTGGAAAGCTGTGTAGTAACTAAGCTGAAGGTCAGTGCTGGGGCTTAGCCAAAGTAAGACGGACCCCGAGGCAGCACACACAACATTTTGATAGTTATAACCCGTCATCATTATTTCCTTATTCTTGGCATCACCATTTTACAGAAGAAGATACTGAAGTTCAGAGAAGTTAGGGAACTTGCTCAAATCATCCAACTCATAAGTGGCAGGACCAGAGCCACAGTGCAATTCTCGTGGGTCCTGGATACCTTTGTCTCTGTGGGCCCTTCTTCCATTAAATAAGGAAAAATTGTATTTGTAACTGCACTGGTGTAAAGACAAATATACTAATACTATCTACTAAAACATTCTTCCACTTAACAGTTCATTTTTTTTTTTACTTCTGATTTTAAAAGAAATTAAAACATTTTCGTGGATCTCTAAGAATACCACAAGCCCTGGGTGCTGTACCCGGGCACCAGGGCCAACCCAAGCAATGGGGCGCCACCGTCCAGTGGTTACCTCTGCCCTCCCTGCCTCTCCAGCACCTTCCTTCCTGCTCCAGCATGCCCCGGGGACACTGCAGAGCTAATGAGCAGGATACAGGGGTGCACTCGGCTGGGACTGACCCCTGACCCTCCCTGCCACCCATGACCTTGGGCGCCCCACGTTTTAGTTGAGAACCAAGCTGGGCTTGGCCTCATAGTACTGTGCGTATTTGATAGAACAGTGGAGCTAAAGTATTCACAAAGGGCTTGGCCAGAAATAAATGCCCATAAGCCCTAATTTTTTTTTTTTTTTCCTGAAATACTGTGCTCAAAGAAATAGCTTTTAAAGGGTGCTCTCAGACTTCCAATCCCATACCATCCTCCCCACGCCCCAGGAGGCAGAGGTTATTTCTGTGCCCATTTGCAGCTTGGGGCAGGGAAAGTGGGGCCCACCCAGCCCTGTGGGCGCCCACGGGAGGTGGGGAGGGCGGGCAGGGGGGTGCGTCTTCTCTTCTCGGCAGACGCGCCTTTTGACAGGCTTCTCCTCCCCCAAGGTGGCCTACACCGTCCTGGCCTTCATCCCCTTCCTCTTCGGCCGGCAGCCGGCGGAGAGCCCCGTCCTCTCGGCACACAGCGCCCACCGCTGGGAGCTCCGCGGCACCGCCGCCGCCTGCCGCCTGCTGCCCGCCCGGCGCCCCCCGACGGCCGCGCCCCTGGCCGCGGGCGCCCTGCAGCTCCTGGCTGGCTGCACCGCGCCCCTGGACGCCTACGCCCGCCGCCTGCGGCACGCCATCGCCGCCGCCTTCTTCCCGGCGCAGGAGGCCCGCAGGGTCCGCCACCTCCTCGCCCGGCTCCAGCGCAGGCACGACAGGGCCTCGCGGTCCCCGCCAGCCTCGGACTCCCGGGCCCACCCGCAGGCGTCCTGCGTGGACAGGCGGGACCCGGCGTGCGGGTGCTGAAGAAGGGGCACCAGCGGGCGGAGGGGACGCAGCTCTGCGGTCATCAGATCTGAGTTGGCCCATCCAGCACCTCTGGGTGCCCCTGGGTAGGCCACTCTACCTCTCTGAGCCTCCGTTTCTCCATCGGCATAAGGGCTGCGGACACACCGGCCTGACCTCTCCTCACGGGTATGTGGGGAGGATGGAAAGAAGTGCTGGGCATCAAAGTTCTCGCTGGACACTTCGGGACTGTGCCAAGGAGTAGTGAAAGAAATGGCCCCCTGGGTCCCTGGACTGGTCCGGCCCCTGTCCGCCCGATTGCTTTCACTATTAGGTGGAGACGTGGTGTCATGAATTGCCTAAATGCTGCAGGAACCTATTTATATGCCTCGGAATCCTCAAACGTATTTATTGCCCTCTAACATTTTTCTTGGTGTTATAAATAAATCTACTTATGAAATCTCAAATTAGACCATTTTATTCCTTTGCCTCATGTTCCTTCAGGGGCATCCTACCTAGTTTGGCCGGGTTTAGCAAATGATAATACAGCAAGCCTGGTTAGATCTGAACTTCTGATAAACAATGAATAATTTGTTCCAAATACAGCTTGGGACATACTTATACTAAACAATTATTCATTGTTCATGTGAAACTCAGATTTAACAGGGCACCCTGTGTTTCTTTTTTTTTTTTTTTTTTTTTTTTTTGCATGGGCAGGCACCGGGAATGATGGAACCCGGGTCTCCAGTACGGCAGGTGAGAACTCTACCTGATGAGCCACTGTGGCCCACCCCACCCTATGTTTTATATGGCAACTCTACCCCATCAGACTTAGAATAGAATCCAAACTCCTTACCCTGTGGGCTGGATATTCTGTTCTAGGTCTTTCTCTGCCCGTCTATAATCTGCTGTCTTCTCCGGGAGGCTGACCTCTGGCCGGCTGCTTCACATCATTCAAATGTCAGTTCAAATGTCACCTCCTGAGACGCCTTCCCAGACCACCCGAGCTAAAATTGTCCCCCACTCACCCCGGCTCACTCTATCACAGGGGTTGTAGCCTGATGCCTGCTCTTGTGAATAAAGTTTTATCAGAACACTGGTTAAAGACTGTCTATGGCTGCTTTTGCTCCAGTGGCAGATTTGAGCAGAGACTCTAAAGGATGACACTGGGACTGCACAGCCCAGTAAATCCTGTCATGGGCCATGACTAAGGTTAATATTACAAATATAAGAATGTTCTTTCTTAGACTAATACAAACCTACTCCTGGGCATAAACCCAAGAGAACTGAAAACCTGTGTTCACATGAAAAGTTGTACAATAATATTCATAGTAGCATTATTCATAATAGTCCCAAAGCGGGAATAACACAAATATCCAACTTTTGAATAAATAAAATATGATGTATCCATATAATAAAATATTTGTCAAAAGGGATCGAGCACTCATACATGCCATAACTAGGAGGGGCCTTGGAAACATGCGAAGTGAAAGAAGCTACAGACAAAACACCACACATTATAGGATTTTTTTTATATGAAGTGTCCAGGATACACTAATCCATAGAGTCAGAAAGCAGATGAGTGAATGCCAGGAGCAGGGTGGGGTGGAATGGGGATGACTCTTTAATGGATATGGGTTTCCTTTTGGAGTGATAAAAAGAAGTTCTGGAATATGATAGTGGTAATGGTTGCAGAACTTTGTGAGCATAGTAAAAGCCACTGAATTATACACATTAAAAATGGCTAAAATTTAAGTTTTATGTTATGTGAATTCTGCCTCAGTATAAAAGAGAACCAATTAAAGTGCAGACACACCAAGCCATGTAATATATGGAGAAACAGGAATAAGTAGTGTTAATAGGAATGTGAAATTCAGTTATCCAGAAATTAATCTGGGAATGTTTATGAAACTATTTTTATGTATGTTCCATGGCCCAGAGAAGTTAATTACACAGGTTCCTAAGACAATATGCAAGTTTATGCTAGCAGAGAATTGGTAGAAACTTAGGTCTTTTTCCCTACAGATGGATAAGTGAAATATGGTGGATGCATTCTATGGGATATTAGCACAAAAGTAACCCCAACATGATGACCTTAGAAATATAAGTATACACGCAGAAAGCTGGAGCCTGGGGCAGAATCGCGGGACCCACAGGAGTACACAGACAGGAGCTGGAGAGTAGGAAGTAAGCCAGGCCATGTTCCTTGGATGAGGGGGCAGGGTGAGCAGGGAGTGGGGGGGTCGGGGTCCGAGGGGCCTCAGAACAGATCCATGAGGGGGGCTGTTCTAGTTTGCTAGCTGCTGAAATGCAACACACCCGAGACGGATTGGCTTTTAATAAAAGGGGATTTATTTTGTTAGTTCTTCAGAGGAAAGGCAGCTAACTTTCAACTGAGGTTCTTTCTTACGTGCGAAGGCTCAGGGTAATCTCTGCTGGCCTCTCTCTAGGCCTCTGGATTCCAACAACTTTCCCTAGGATGATTTCTTTCTGCATCTCCAAAGGCCTGGGCTGAGCTGTGAGTGCTGAGATGAGGAATGCTGAGCTGCTTGGGCTGTGCTACGTTGAGTCTCTCATTTAAGCACCAGCCAATTAAGTCAAACGTCATTCATTGCAGCAGGCACGCCTCCTAACCGACTGCAGATGAGGTTCGCGGACCATTGGCTCATGTCCACAGCAACAGAACTAGGTGCCTTCACCTGGTCAAGTTAACTGAATCTAACTGCCACATCTTAGAACTACATTCCCCATCTGCCACAAGAAGCCGATAAAGAGTTCTTCTTAGAAGCTCTTCAGGTTGATGCTGTCAACACGGTGACATGAAGAGCTACTGAAAATCTCTCCCTGGAGATTCAGCTGAAGAAAGAACAATTCTGAACTGTTGAGAAATTTGGAGGAATACATGGACTGGAGTGGGACCCTACAAATGCTGAATTGATGAAATAGGAGAATCTCAGGTAGGACGGCAAAGAAACAGCAGTGGGGACCCCATCCAAGGGGGACAAAGATTACAAATTCTCTCACAGCAGTGGGACAGACACTCACTTTTTTGAGACCCAGGGGGCTTTTCTAGGATACACAACAGATTCAAACTGGTGCCGCCCCTGTGAAACTTATTCTTGCAAAGGAGAAGCTAAGCCTACTTGTAATTATGCATAAGAATCACCCCCAGAGAGCCTCTTTTGTTGCTCAGATGTGGCCTCTCTCTCCAAGCCAACTCAGCAGGTGAACTCACTGCCCTCCCCACCTATGTGAGACATGACTCCCTGGGATGTTAATTTCCCTGGGAACGTGGGATGGGCCTTCTGGGATGAGCCAGGACCCAGCATCATGAGCTTGAGAAAGTCTTCTTGACCAAAAGGGGAAAGGGAGGAATGAGACAGAGTAAAGTTTCAGCATCTCAGAGATTTCAGACAGGTTCTGGAGGTTATCCTAGAAGTTATTCTTATGCATTTATAGATATCCCATTTTAGTCTATCATGTATTGGAGTGGTTTGAAGAAAGTACCTGAAACTGTCGAACTGTGTTCCAGTAGCCTTGATTCTCACAACTCTGGACACAACTCTGTGTTTGGGCTTTCTTAGCATCTCATAGGCAGATACATGGCATGTCTAGGCACCTTCGCTCTTTATGGGCACTGCAAACATCTCCAAACATCTGTGTCTCTAAAGTAATTGTTCTCCAAAACGTTTCCTATTTTAAAGGACTCCAGTGAACTAATCAAGATTCACCCTGAATGAGGGGAGTCACATCTCCGTTTAACCAAAAGGCCACACCCACAATTGGGCACGCCACAGCTTCATGGAAATAATCTCATCAAAGGTGACACCCATGCTGGAAAAGCTTCATCTTTGTGGTGATAATCCAATCAAAAGGGTTTCTACCCCACAGAACTGAAGCGGGATTAAAGGACATGGCTTTTCTGGGGTATACCACACTTTCAAACAGGCACACCATACATCTGCTAAAGGTTTTTTTTTTTAGATTTTGTATGAGCAGGCCCCAGGATTCGAACCCATGTCTCTGGGATGAGAATTCTACTGCAGAGCTGCCCTTGCCTCGGCCTCTGATGTATATATATTTTTTGGATGGGCAGGCACCGGGAATTGAACCCAGGTCTCTGGCATGGCAGGCGAGAACTCAGCCTGCTGAGCCACCGTGGCCCACCCTCTGATAATGTTTTGATATCCAGTATATATGAAGAAATCTTACAACTCAACAACAAAAAGACAAACAGCCCAAGTATAAAATGGGCAAAGATATGAATAGTCATCTTTCTAAAGAGGAAATACAAATGGCTGAAATGCATATGTATAGATATTCATCTTTAGCTGTTAGGGAAATGCTAATGAAAACAATGAGATATCATCTCACAACTATAAGATTGGACACTATTAAGCCAACAGGAAGCTACAAGTATTGGACAGGATGTGGAGAAATAGAATACTTATTCACTGCTGGCAGGAATGTAAAATGGTATAGGCCCGGTGGAAGACAGTGTGATGGTTTGAAACCGTTTTGTACCCCAGAAAAGCCTAGTTCTTTTAATCCAATCCTATGGGGGCAGAACTACTGTTTGGGTGGGACCTTTTTAAAAGGTTGTTTCCATGGAGATGTGACGCACTCAGTTGTTGGTGAGACCTTTTCCATGGAGATGTGATCCCTCCCATTCAAGGTGGGTCTTAATCTACTTACTGGAGTCCTTTAAGAGTGGAACTATTGGAGAAAAAGACATTTGGCAATACAGACAGAAATGCTGGGAGATGGTAAGTAAGGACCCACAGAATCTGTGGAGAGTGAAGGGAAACTAAGAAATGAAATTCAGAGTTTGCCCCAGAGAACCTGAGAGAGGACCCACAGATGCTTAGAGAGAGAGATGCCCTGGAGATGTTGGTCTTTTATCCTGTTGATTTCTAGGAGCTCTTTATATATTAGGGATACATGCTCTATGTCTTTGATATCTTTTTACAGTTTGTTGTTTTGTTTTGATTTCACTTATGTGTTTTAGCCACGTAGAATACTCACAGAACTTCTTTTTTTTAAGCAGTTTTGTTCACACACCATAAATTCATCCTGAGTATACAATCAAATGGCTCTTGGTATAACCACATAGCTATGCATTCACCACTAAAGTCAATATGGAAACACTGACATTTCTTCCAATGAAAACATCTCATTGCTGCTGTTGATTTGCAAGTATTTTGTTGAGGATCTTTGTATCTACATTCATTAGAGAGATTGGTCTGGAATTTTCTTTACTTGTGGTGTCTTTGTCTGGCTTTGGTGTTACGGTGATGTTGGTTTCATAGCATGAGTTAGATAGCTTTCCCTCCACTGCAATGTTTTGAAGAGTTTGAACGGGATTGGTACTAATTCTTGCTTGAATGCTTGGTAGAATTCACATGTGAAGCCATTTGGCCCTGGTCTTTTTTTTTTTTTTTTTTTT